>RCIC01000002.1:16617500-16770000 GCA_018883505.1 Ceratosolen fusciceps | reverse complement strand
TTTTATACCATGCAAGTTACGAGTTAATTGTAAAGATAAAATATAAAGAGGAGAAATATTTGAATTAAACTGAAAATTTGAAAGAGATTTTCTTGTATAATTACATTTTACAATTCTAATTACTTATACTTACGTTGTCTTTCAATAATATCAATATAGTGAATATTTCATTTCATTATTTACAAAGAATTAATTAATTTATTTCTCTAAATTTACTTTTGAGAGAAATAATTAACAGTTTTAAGTAATAGAAAAAAATTATTTCATAATTTTTTACCATACCAATATTAAGGTATAGTCTCATACGTAGATTACTTAACAGAATAATGGGAAACTAAGCTAAAATTATATTATTATAGTTTCGATAGTATTTGCAAGTTTAATACATTCATTATAGTTTTATCAACCAAGGTTTATCAGTTAATAGGTATTGTTCAGAATGAGGACTTAGTTGAAAGCTGTTTAATGGAAATGATTCTAATAAAATATTTTTGGCACAAAATAAAAAAACTAATTCTTCTAATAATTTAAAATTAGATATATAATTATATTTTATGATGAAGAAGACACCAAAAATAAATTAATAATTTACTATTTTTTTATTTGATTACTAAATGAGATGTTTTAAAGCTAATTATTATGTTATAATGCTTATGAATTTTTAATGTACAATGTTTTCAAACTAAAATTCTTAACATGCTCTAATAAGTATTTGAAAAATAAATTAATCGAACGAAACAGATTAAATGAAAATTCATAGAAGTTTTGTCTAAAGTGAATATTGGTTTTTCTAATAAAACTATTTCTATTAATTTCTCTAAACAGAGACATAAATAAACCATCCGTACTAGTGTACATATCGGACAGAAAATCGATATCTATTATTAGACTAAAAATTTGAATTTGGTTCTAATTTTGCATGTTAAATAATTTGAACAAATATTTGATGGTATCAAGCTATATTGTTGCCACTTTTTGTTTTTATAAACTTTTTATCCACAGAGTTCTGGCACTGAACAATAGCATTACTCTCTGAAACTGATTCAATAGCTGATGTTGAAGTACTATTCGTATCTTGGATAATCGACTGTATTTCTAATACGGAATGTGATGGCTGAAGGTCTGAATTTATCTGAAATATATCGTATTATTAGTCAAATGCATATTATTATTTTTTTTTTAAATTCTAATATAATAAATGAATTTATTTCATAAAGATAGTTCATTTTTATTAACATTTATTTTTTAACTATTAGTATAAGCATTTATTAGCATCAAAAAATGTATTTCAGAATGTTATTCATATAAATAAATTTTTTAATATTTTAATAAAATTGAGAATATTTTTACTTTACAAAACCATTTAAATACAAAGAAACAATATAATATCATGTTATAATAAAACATTTCGTTCAGCTTTACTTTATTTCTAGTTTAATTCTTTAATGAATTGAATTTCTATTATTTATAAGTATTTTATAATTATTATTTCATTCGTTATTTTAGTTTTCAAATATTCTTCAATTCGTTTTCGTTTAGGAAATAAGTATTTGTTAGCATTTAAAATCTGGTGTTAACTATATTTATATTATTAGGGTGCTAGATTTATTATGAATTAAATTTTATTAGGACGCTATGGCTTTGTATTATTAAAATTTGTATAAATTACATTGATTATAATTGCAGAAATAAAAAAAACTCTTAACAACTATACATAGGTTTACTTCCAATTAATCTTTTAACAGTATAGTGACTATTTTATGTATAATTTTTAACTTACAAATAGAAACATATTAATGTAAATGATATTCAGTTTTAATATCATCAATATGAAATTGTATATGAAATGAATTGTCAGCATTATACTAAAGATTTTCAACAATTTTATGGAGTTCTACTTGAAAACATAAATGGTAGATGAACATATGTATAGAAGATTCAGAAACGTTAATTACGATTAATAAATAATATTATCGTATAAAAAACAATTTTACTTCTTTTTTAACTAATTTATAAAAACATAGATTTTTAATTTTTATATCTATAAAATAAGAAAATTTAATATTTACATCTTAAAAGATTGCAATTAATTGAATATATAATAAAAATATGGTTTAAATTGCAATCTGTTAAATTATAAAAATGTTGTTGATTAATAATAATAATAATAATAATAATAATAATAATAATAACAATATTATTATAATTATTATTCATGTACACATTCATGTATTTAATTACCTGTCGCGTCATTGACTGAGAAGCAACAAAAAGCATATCACTAGTATCACTTCCACAACTCGAACTTTCACTCATTTCTAATGAATGCTTCCTTGACGTTCGTGGACTTGGCAAATTTCCTTTACCTGTTGTGCCTAAATGTAATACAGAACTTTTCCCACATACTTGGGACTGAATATGCTCGCAAATCCTTCTAAAACGTCGTATGTTTCCTGAACAATACAATGACGTAATATATTATATTAAATTATTCTACAAATAACAAGAGAATAATTACTATTATTTATAATTACTTTACTTAAAAATTTTATTTAAGACCTAAAATAATAAACTTTTATTCAGTTCTATTTCTTATATTTTTTTGTAAAATTTCATAATGTTATCAATGCTTTTTTTTTCATTAATATTCCTATACGTATCACCTTTTTATTATATTACACAATATATATTTTTAGTAAGAATTAACGCATAGTTAACAGTAATTATACAAATATATACAAATTTTACAATTAGTAAAAAGCATAATTTATAATTGATATTTTATAATGTAAAAATATATATTTATATTGTTTTACTTTTAAAAATTATAAGTAATTCAAGGTAATTAAAATTTCAAGTAAATGTAAGAAGTCCAATTGTGCTAAATATAGATTTCTTATATTTCAAGAATTAGAAATAAAAATACGGAAGACTTTATTTACTCAATAATGCTAAGTGCATAATTAATAATCATCCAAAGTAATACACAATTTGTACATGCATAGTGTATTCAGTGTTTGTTATACACATCTTACTTTCAAAGCCTTCATGTTCTAAAATTTTTATAATTTAATATTTATAAAACATTAGCATAGGATTTAGATAATAATGAAAAACATTTTTCATAAACTATAACAATTAATAATAATAATTTAAGCTATGTAAATAAAATATTCGTGTTATTATAAAAATTTTATTTATAAAAGTTTTGTAACTTTTAAATTTTACTTTCGCTATATGTATATTATAATTGTAATATGTTCAATGTAGATCAATGTATAATATTAGTAAAAAGTAAAATCTTTATATGTACTATTTAGCTATTTTACTGAAGCTACATAAACATGTATAAAAGTAGGTTAAACGATGAGTGTACACGATATGCAGCTTTAATATTAATAAGCAACGCAACGTTTTGAGATTATCAAATATATTAAATATATTAAATACAATATGTAATAATATATTTAAACTACTAAACTGGAACTCCATTAATTACAAATAAAGTAAATTGAAAAGCGAAATATAGTACAAAATATAAGAGCAACGAGCAATAATGTTCTTAAAATCAATATTACTTAATGTCAATACAGTGTAAGTTTAATGAAAGTTTATAAAAAAAATATTTTTATAAGTAATTTAAATATTTCATTAAAAAATTATAATTTTCTATTATATCTTTTAAGTTTTTGGACGTGGACGAGTAAAATATGAAGTTTTTTATAAAATAAATATCAGAAAATTGAGTTATTTCAAAACTTTATATTTACTTATTCACCTACACTCAAGCGCTAGCGTAAGTCATTGCAATATAATAAGGATAATTAAATTTTTATATTCATTTATTGCTTAAAAATATAAATCAAAATATCTTTTACAATGACTTGTTTCAAAATTTATGTAAAAACAACAACGTTTTTATTAAAATTGTAAACAGTACTAATTTTTTTATAGTAAAAACTTTTTTTACGTAAATTACAAAAAACTCATGCTTTATATAAAAAATAATATAAATTGTTATGATTTATTTTTATGAAAAATAATTTTTAGGTAAAATAATCATTTAAAATTATTTACATTATACATGCAAGACAAAATTTTAAATTTACCTTAAGCAAATTTTTAAATTCTTAAACAAATTACATGTAGAAAGCTACACATTGCCTCAGTTAAGATGATGTACTAGTAATATTTTGTAGAATACAAAATCTGATATACCGTTATTATATCAAATTTTGTGAAAAATAGATTAAATTTTATTTTGACATTTACATGACAGAATAAAATGGGCATTAATATCTGTCCAAAACCTATGAAAAATAAACATCGTACTTACGAAAGTAAACGAAGTACTTTTTTCCTCATTTCCGTTTGCTTTAATTGAAAAGTATAGAAAATTAAACAATAATTATTAGGAGGAAATTTTTTGTAAAATTTCGAAAACCATAATACGATCATCTACAATCGATTCCATGATACAACTAGATTTTTTATACAATAATGAAGCTATTTTTGAATGAAATACAAATAATTATGTTATAAACCTAATTAAAAAAGTTAAATTCTATTTACCTAACGCTGCATTCCCTGTGAGAAATATCCGAAAATACTTTATCGAAAATTAAAAATGCTAAATAAGTGTTTACGATATCGAATAAAATAATGCAGTAAAATTAGGCTTGAAAAAAATTTAAGATCTTTTAAAAATTCAAAGGACCAAATTCCAAATTTAAAAGAAAATTTTCTACGAGACCAAATGAGATTTCGTATTAATAATTTTCAGAGTATTTTTATTATAAAAACTAATTTCTGGATTATATTTCACATTGTAATTTCGAACACGTTTACAGATTTTTTTATATATATATATATATATATATATATATATTACTCTGTAGAATTATATAAAATATAATTTCATAGATCTTTTCGCTTATGACAAATTGTTAGTTACAGAAGATAGAAAGATATGATTTTTTAAATTGATGATTAATAAGAACCAAAAATAATTAGATTTATGTCAAATAAAGTTTACAATCAAAGAATTTGAGCAAATCAGAAGGTTTCTTTGTGATTAGAAATATTAGAAATGGAAGATCGCGTTAATCAAGATTAGAAAATGATATAATACCTTCAAATATCATCATGAATCTCAGAGGTACATTGAGGGGCACGGATTTTGAAACACTAATAATAAATATAAAAGGTCTCTCCGTTCAATTGTAGATTAAGGCTGCTTTATTTACTTCCCCAACACTAAAACAAAAATAAAGTAAACAACTTTTAAAATACAGCATCCAGATGTTTTCTGAGCAATTAAGTAGTTAAGATTCTTACCGCGTAAAAAATGGAACTGAGCTCTTAATACTTCATTCTATTTACAGGAATGTTTCAAATTCATGTAAATTCATTATATTAATATAAAAGTTATTATAAAAACCACTAAATTTAAGAGTAAGTTTTAAAATGTTAGTAATTCCATTGCGTGTTATTGCGTGTATAAATTTTTAAGGCTTATTCTTTAATAGCTTAGTCTTTTGGCTCGAATATTAAATACAAACTAGCCAATCGATAATTATTACGTTTATTTTTATTAATTAATCAAATATCTACTAAAAATATTTATGGAAATTTAGTAAATACGAATAAAAGATTATTTATAAGTTAGACAGCACGGTTAAACATTTAAGAATAACAATTTATAATGTATTAAACGAACGTACTTTACAAATTTTTTCTTTAATAGTATCTATTAAACTATAAATCTGTTACAATATGTCTCAGAAAAACTAAACATATTAATATTAAAAATATTTTATATACAAATAATTATTATATCAAAATAATGAGAAAGAAAAATTAAATATGTTCAGTAATTCTAAAAGTGTTATAAAAAAAATTAATTTTGTTTGGTTATAAAACATTTAAATCTTGAAGTTAATCATCAGAAGTTTAAAATAATTGTTTTTATTTTTGAATTATTTTTAAATTTTAATGATTTATTAATTATTAATTTAAAGGCTTATAAAAGTGATTTTTTTATACCTCGTATATTTTTACTTTTATGTCAGAATAATCTTAAACAGCAACTTATAATTCATTAGAAAAATTATTTTTTTTTGTGCGTAATCTTTACAATACTTAGTCTTAGGAAAATTAATAATAGTTAGCTGAATAACATTTATGATCTCCATCTGGAACATATTCTAAAAATAATTTTTTTAAAAATAATTTCTTATATTAAATATAATAAATGCATTTATATAATCAACTTTATAATTCATCTTCTTCTATCAATTAATATTAAATAATTAAATATGCACAATATATAAGCATTTGCTAATATTAATTAACAATAAATACGAAAATTAAAAGTACAATTTATAATATACGTGTGTCAGTATTAGTTTTAAATATAAAACGTGCAAAATACATAATCTTACTCATGCATAAAGTGAATAAGTTTTACCTACTACAATAATGCTTTTACATTTATTATAATGTCTAGAGTGGGTCGAAAAGTTGATATTATTCCATTAATATCTGTTTATATGTATTTAAAATATATTATATAAATTTTTAATAATCCTAAACATTAACGATACTAATTCAATATCGCAACTAATAAATAGTGATAATAATGAACAATACACAATGTTGTTTTTAATTTCAAAGTTTCATAATAGAATATTATGATGTAGTTAAATATCCTCACATTAAAATAAGGCATAAGAAATTATCGAATTTCTAATTATATTAATATATGCACTCGGTTTCAATGTTCCTTAATGAGATTATAAATATATAAAAAAAAAAATTATCTTCAAATTATTATAAAGATTAAAAATATAAAATTATACCTTAAACTCTAATTCTTTTTGTTTTTATTTATTGTCGCCTAAAATGTTTAATACTTTTTATGAAATATGTATTTAATAATAATAATAATAATAATAATAATAATAATAATAATAATAATAATAATAATAGTAACAATAATATTGAAATAAAAAATAATTAAAAAAATAAAAAATAGTGTTTCCGTTGATTTTATTAAAATAAAGAGCAATTGCAACTTTAAATGAGAATATTTATCTAATAATTATTAATAAATATTATAACGTATTTTCTTTAGAAAAAATGGTAAATCCAATTCTATACTAATAAAGGATATATATTCCATTTCTAATTTTTAAGCATTTTACGTTATGTATCGTATAACTTAAATAATTATCGTTAAATGAAATAATAAAATTTTTAATGTTGTTTCCGCGAGTCAGTGTTATAGTATTTGTATGTAACAGCCATACCGTAAATATAGAAGTTTATGTTTTTATAGTCTGATAAGTTATATTTATTCCGTTCATTTTATAAAAATAGAAAATTTTACAAAACTTAACGGATCTTTATAACATCATTTAGAAATTTATAATACATGATATAATTTTTACATAAATAGTGTGGTTTTCTTAACAAATAAAATATTTACTCTTTTAGTTTTAAAGTTAGAGAATATAATAAACAAATATTTTCATAATTCGACATTATAGTATTAAAAAAAATATTTTTTTTAAATTCTATAATAAACGATAATTTTACGTATAATAATATCTTATAATACATATTATAACAATAATTTTAAATTGCTAATTTCAAACATTTTATCTGTAATGCTGAAAATAAAAACAATACCATTAAAGGTATAATTGTTATATTAATCTTATGCTTGATCTCAAAAGCATTGTATTCTTCTTAAATAAAAATTTAATTTAATCATGAAATTTTACAAAAACTATTGTACTATTTATATGAAAATTAATATATATAAATAAAAACGTGAAACTATTATTGCTGAAATTTATTTCCATATTATCAATAAATATATTTAAATCATATAATATAATTATTATATAAAATAAATAAATAAGTTCCAAACTAAGAAAACGTTTCTTACCATTAAGTAGAGTAAAAGTTATAGCAAATAAAGCTTCTGATGATTGTTTCGATATTTCACTCAAGTCAACTTGAAACCGAACTTGCCTTTGAAAAATTACTGGTCCAGTACTGTTTCGTTTGTACTCAACTCTAAATGACATAGGTGAACTAACGTTGTGAGATAATTCAGAAATCTAAAAAATAATTTATTTAAATAATTTGTTGTTCTTTTATATTCGCAGTATTTATTAATAATAAGATATTAAGAAAAATATTACAAATTTTTGTTTGACAAATGGATAATTCAATTTTTAATAAATTTTTATAATAATAAAATACAGAGAGCATTTAATTTTGTAAATATTTTAAAATTCATCTAAAATTTTCTATACGAATACCATAATTTTAATTATAATTTTTTTTAATTAGTGAAATAAATATCATATGATCGTTAATAAAAGTTAAAATTATTTTATATATAAATTAAGTATTAAAAATTTTTTATTAATGTATCCATATATATAATAGATGTTGTCTAACATACATGTTGACTTACTTTATTCAATCACAAATCAAAGACGAATTTTTTATATTTCCAAACTATTGTAATTCAAGACAGATATAATTTTAAAAGAAATATTTTACGAAATAAATATTTAAGTATTTAACAAATTTTATATATAGAAGATATTACGAAATCGAACGATTATTAAAATTTTTTTTTAATATTCGACTCTATATCAAAGAAGAAAATTGATATTGATCATATATTTCTTTTATTATTAAATTAGTAAGTTTTATTAATTGATTTATGTTATTAAAAAATTAAGTAAAAATGTTATGGAAATTAAATTCTTATCATAACTTAAAAATTTTTTAATTAGACTTCCAAAACGTGTCAAATAAAAAATATTTAATTAATGTTTTAGTGAATATGATTAGTAACTAATAAAATTTTATAATCATAAAGAAATGCAATACCGATAGGAATGCATGTATTAAGTCGGCTTTCAGTGCAGCTAATGGTTTGCCTTTGACTAATACTGTAAATGTTTCATCTTTTTCTGTCGTCATTAAATTTCCAAACCATGATTTTTTCGTGAGTTCTGGGGAAGAGTCTGGA
The DNA here is from genome assembly GCA_018883505.1 of Ceratosolen fusciceps. Lineage (NCBI taxonomy): Eukaryota > Metazoa > Arthropoda > Insecta > Hymenoptera > Agaonidae > Ceratosolen > Ceratosolen fusciceps. The sequence goes on along the minus strand of RCIC01000002.1, from coordinate 16,760,942 downwards.
GTAAGCTGAACCTTCAATAATTATAAATGTTATTATTAATAATAAATTCAATATATTTAATAATCTTTCATAAAGATTTAATGTAATATAAATTATAAATAATATAAATTAGCTATAAGTCAATATTATTATTATAATATATATATATATATGTGTGTGTGTGTATGTGTGTATGTGTGTACTCTTTTAGAATATATGATAAAATAGTTACTATAATAATATTTACTATACAATATGAGAATCTGCTACCTAGTCATACTTATGCGTGATACTTGTTTAACTACTAAAAAGCAAATGTGTGCATAGAGCCTGACTTTTAAATTTACGGTCAAATAGTAAAAGTAAAATAAATCTTTCATTTAAAATAGAGAACATGCAAAATTAGAGTTAAGTTGATATTTAAGATAACCCTTTGTTTAAAAGATTAAAATTTTAATTAAAGAACTACCATATGAAAAATGTCTCCATTCATATTGTTGCGAATTATTACTATTTTAAAATATTATCGAAAAAAATGGGTACATAAATAATGATACTATTAAAATTATTAATTTTAATTAAGGATAAGAAAATTATGCTCACATCATCTGTACTTGTTAGTAATTTACGTCGATGGAAACGCGGGCTACCCAAAAATGAATTTTTGATGGTATTTAATCGAGACCTCCAATGATGTACTCCAGAACCGGTTGCTGTATGTGGTGAACCTGGAGGAGTTGCTTGAATATTTGCAGCTGAAACTAAAAATTTTAATAAAAAATATGTATAATTTGTATAGCTTTTAAAAATATAATTTTATAAATAGAAAAAATTTTAATTTAAAAGAGTTACAATTATAATTTAATTAATATTATATTTTAAATAACAATTATATTTTAATAAAGAAATAATTAAAATATCTATGAATATAAGCGTAATAGAATACAATGAAAAAAATCTTATAAATTATTACACTCTCTGATGCTATTCAACTTAATAGAAATAAAAAAATTCTATACTAATTTATATTAATTACAGAATGAGTAAAAATTTAAAAAATATTATTTCAATTTTAAAAATTATTTATTATTATGTACACTAAGTATTAAAAACTTTTATAACATTCACACATAGTTTATTAAATAATTTCTAAAAGAATATAGTTAAAAACTAGTAATTCTGTAATAGTAAAGGGATAAAAAATTGATACACTTGTAAATACAATGTTTTTATAATAATCAGACAATAAATATTGTACGGAGATTTAAGTCACTTAAAATATGATATACATAGTAACTCTTCTAACTGTTATAAATATTAATCTTATAAATTAATATTTAAATTTCGCAAATACTAAATCTAAATTTATATACAAAAACTGAAATTTACTTTTTTTACCTTGATGTAAATCAGATATTTCAATGCCAATGTTTGTTAAAGCAGGCGTCGGTAAAGTAATTTGATTCGAACAATCATTTCCAGTAGGTGTGACAGAAGATAAGCGTCTTGGATTAGTTACTTGAGTTGGTTGCAAACAAGATATAATTTTATGCGGACTGTTCATATTAGAAACATATACAGACGGTGTATTAGGTACAGCTACTACTGAATGTGTTACAGGTACAAAACTACTACTTGATACTCGTTTAGATTGCTGCCTTACACTAAAATTATAATAAAAATTTTACTTGATAAATTAAAGCTGTGTTATGTACGAAATAACTATTTAAAAATTTAGGATCAATGTGATCTTTGTAATTTTCTTACTCTAGAATTAATTTTGAATAGTAATACACGATATTAAATTAATATTATACGCTTAAATAAATTCACACTTGAGTAATTGAAGCCTTTTATCGAGGAATCAATTAAATTATAACAAAAATATTTAGAATCAAGTAGTTACCTAGACTGCCTCCTCGGTGTTATTGGAGAACCTTGACTTATTTGGCCTAAATTTAAATTTCTATTTCCATTAATTCTACAGGTATCAATACGTTTCTTAGGCGGATCATCTTGCTGATTAATCATTCCACGTGCACTATTTCGTACAACTTCTAATTCATCTTCACAAGCAGGTCTTTTTCTTTTTCTTTCTAATAGTAAAAAGTATATAACCTTTTCTGTATTATGACTGAAAACAAAAATATTAATCAAATATTTTTGTAAAGATTATGATTATCATAAGTCAAAAAATTATACATGTAATTATTAGACGTTTTTATAATTCAAATTTTATAAAATTTTAATAAAACTTCTAACATTTCTCCATCAGCTTTTTAAAATGAATTATATCATCTGTAAAAATATTAGTGAGAAAATATGCAATATATTACGCTTAAGCCATTCAAGATTCGCAACACAGTATACTATTTAATTTTCGATAAAAAATTTAAAATTATTCTTTTTAGCGAATACATTATTATATTTATTTCATATTGAACCGATCAGCACATTTAATACACTCGATGGGCTTTCTGCAGCTGATCGAGGAAAAACTGTTTGATATAGTATACCATTTTTATTATAAATTTTATCCAGCACCCATATATTCACCCATATATATTAAAGTACGTTTTACTCGATGTATTAGAATTCAAGTAAATGCAAACGTATTTCCTTTTAAGGTAAACTAGAGTTTAATATCAATTATATTTGAGTCTAATAATTTATTCACGATATAACAATAATAATAATATTGGTTTTGATTTTCTTTGCATAGTGATAGGTATATTAGATAAATAAAGCCGTGTGACAAGTGCATTAAGTAGCTTACTTTGGACTGAGTAATTCCTTAATAAGCTTATCTTGCTCTTTAAAACAACCCAAGCTTGCTATTGCTTGTAGAACATCAGGATCAATAGCATCTTCGGACGGAATTACATGCGTTTGTACTACATCCATCATAGATAATTCCAGCTCTAGCTCTCCTTTTCCTGCTGCTGTTACCCAAACATGTCGATTTATTTCAGCCAACTAAAAAAATATTAATAAAAAGTAAAATAAAATCTTACAGTTAAGATGTAATGCGTATTTGTTAAGATATAACGACCGTATAATACATTTCCCTATTAAAACATCTCCATTTTTTATATAAGCATAAACATAACAAGAAAGTATTCGCGGACAATGGTAAGAAAATTATAGAAAAATATAGAAAATAATATAGAAAATCAGCATAATCGGATAATTAATAACTTATACTTTTATTATTATTTTATTTCTACGGATTAAGGTTCCTAATTTACTTTACTATTGTTTTCTAATAAAATCAAATTGTTATGTAATAAGTATTAGTTACCCGGGCTGCGAACGGAATGAAAATCAAGCATTGACATCTGCATATTCGGAAAATTAAGGGAGGGGTAATCGAACAATATTATAATACGCAACGGTGATTACTTTTATCTGAGATACTATAGCTAATCGGCTTAAATACGTCATGTTAATGCCATAATGATAATGAGCTCGTTTACAGCTAAACTCAATAGAAAATGAAGACGCAAAGAAATAAGCACATAAATACAACAAATATTCCTCAAATAGTTAAATTAATAATAAATAGCAAATAATAAAAGATTACTTTAAAAAAAACATAATTGATAAATAAAGAATTAAAGGTTTAAAAACTCAATGCTCATGTAGTTGAATACCATCGTTCTGATAAACAACAGTAATATTATTATACAGATTTATCTGTAGAATTAATTTAAAATCTTATACATCGTATATAAATAAAAACTACCAACATTGTCAAAACAAGTATATATGATTGTTTTTTTTTTCTATCGCAAGGCTGATTCGTTTATCAATGAATTAATATTGAACAATGTAATATTAAATCTTAAATTTACTTCATTGAATTATTTTTAAAGAATTTTAAAAACAACACGTAAAGTTTACAGTTATTTTTAACAATCATATTCTTTACGAAAGTAAAATTAAATTAAAGCGAATATTTAGCATTACATTATTTAACATTTGATTGGAAATGTAATTTTATTTTTGTTTGATAACAAGCAATTTTTTATAAACATTTAAATAACGTACCGTTAGTCTTTTGTCCGGATTTACTTCGATCATACGTCTTAATAAATTTTGGCAATCAGGAGGAACAAAATGTGGTATGTGAAATACTCCACGTTTAACTTTTTCAAGCAACTGTCTTAAATTATCGTCGTCAAATGGTAAAGCTCCAACGAGTAGTGCATACAAAATTACTCCACAAGACCAAACGTCTGCTCTTCGACCATCGTATTTCTGACCCTGAAGATAAAGTCAATTGAAAAATTGAAAATACTACTATTCAAATATAAAAGGTAATACCATTAACTCTTATGTATATATATATATATATACGTGTGTGTGTGTGTGTACACATATTGAGATATTTATATTACAAGGAATAAATAAATAAATAAAGTAATACATATTAGTGTAATTTTTATACTAAAGTACATACATATACATATAAAGCTTAAAATTCCTGTAAATTTCAGCGTCCAACTATAAATTTTTTAACAAATATATGGTTATCATCATAATAGCTATAAAAGTCTAATATAGACCCGTAAAATACAATCCAATTAACAAGTAATTTTTTGTAATGAAATTTTTCATTTAATTTAACAGAAATTAATTTTTTTTTTACTTAAAGTTTTAAAATATTAATCAAGAGATATAATTATATATTTAAATAATTTTATTAGCTAACTTACGAGCAATTAAATGTCGCATATCAATGAATAACTTAACAAATTCAATGAAAAATAAAATTAATTTAATAATTTTAAATAAGATTTGTATGTACAGTAAAGATAATGCGATTCACGATTCGCATAACTATATATATAAAGTTATGCTATTTAATGATTTTTTACTAGTTGATTTTCTAAAAAAAATTTAATATTTATATCGTACTATTGTTCTTTCATATAATAATAAAGTAAAACTTATGTGAAGTACTTCTTAAAACTTATTTCAAATACAAGATTAATATATCTTTTACGTTAACTAATTATAAACTCTACGTTTATAAAGTATACACTATTATATTTATCCAAAACCATAGCAAAATAATGAAATTTTTATATAATGCGTAATATTGTAACACACACACACACACACACATATATATATATATATAAATAATAAGAATAATAGCACTTTTAGCACAAGATAGTAATTGAAAAAAAATTAAAACTCTAATGAAATAGTAATTTGTTAAGATAAGTTTATCAAACAAATTCAATGTACAAATATGTATCGAATCTATTAATAATTAGTTTTACTAGAAATTAGGATTCACTCCTGGTAATTACATCCTCACATTTTTATTTTTCTCCGACCATTCAATTGGTTCATATATATATATATATATATATATATATATACACGCTTTCTTATGTTGACTATATTATATTAATTTTTTATTATTTTAGGTTCATGAAGCAATCTTTTTCGATATAATAATACAGTTACTGAAGTAACTATATGCCCTTTTTCTTAATTGTGGTATATAATATGTACATAAAATTTTGTAGAACTAACACTTACTAAAGTTATAACTTATTTATTATTGACAGTAAACTATATACAAAATAATTTCGGTAATTTATTACGACATACGTTCCATTTACATTTTTTCTATAACATGAAACTATTAGAACTCAAATAAATTTTAAATTATTTGTAAGCAATTTAAAATTTTGTATTTAAATTAATCACAAACAATTAGAACAATTGACTACTGGAATAATAAATTTGTAGCTTTTTTCTCCTTAACTAAAAATAAAATATATGTTTAATCAATAATTTTTATGTACATTAAATATTCACACAAAAAATTGTTAACTACACTCCGATTCTATTCTTTGACAAAAAAAATTAGGATAAATAATGATACTGATCATGCACATTCAATTTACAGTAATATTTATTGCTAAAATTATCGTTGACATTATAACAAAAAAATGTATTTACGACAAAGGAAAGGAACACATAGTAAATTATACTAAAAAATAAATTTCACACGACATTATTTAATATTGTATAGTTATAAATAAAAGATTGAAACATGATTAATATAATTCTATGGTTTTCATTTATATTTTATAATAAATACTAAATATCTAATATTAACATTTAAATAACATACCCTTATTACTTCAGGACAAGCATAATGCGGAGAACCACAACTTGTTTCTAACATCGAGCCGGCAGGTTGTAAAGAAGCCATTCCAAAATCAGCTATTTTAATATTATTTTTTTCATCAAGTAATAGATTTTCTGGTTTTAAATCGCGGTGACTAAAATAATTAAGATATGAATCAAATTATATTTTATTGTATAAATAATGTATATTTATTAAATTTATTATTAATGCGAAATTTAAAAACAACACGTTTGCTGTACAATTATTACATTAAATTTTATATAAATCTATTGTAAAAATCTTTTTCTATAAGTATGTTTTATAAAAATATGAGTCTTTAATATAATTCTGATTGGCAGTAAGTAAAATTTGCTATTTTAGATTTAATAAACGATAAATAAATATGCTCTCTGTGTCGTTTTAATATTATAGTTTCTTAATATAAAAATAAGATAACAACCAATAAATATAATTTAATTACCATATACTATGACTGTGACAAAAATCAAGCGCTGAAATAATTTGTCTAAAAAATCGTCTTGTTTCTTTAGGTGTTAATCTACCTTTTTTTACTAAATAATCAAATAGTTCACCACCAGAAACGTGTTCCAAAACTAAATATCTGAAAAATATTATAATTAAAACTATAATTAAACTATATAATATAATTAGCTAATAATAAATAAATATATTTTATAAATATTATATTTATAAACGTTATGAAGAATAATTAAATTTTTTACGTATGATATACCGCAAACAAGACTACTTATAAAACAAAAAAGCATATGTATTAATTATGCATTCGTATTTATTTTTTCTATGACTATCCATAATAAAATAAGAAAATATTTAATAAAAAAAATTATAACATTCATATAAATGGAATTTTTATTAATTTTTCTAAAGAAAAAATAATTTTGCTATTGAAAAGAATATTAGAAATTCAATACAATGTAGCACTATTTCTAGTAACATTTATTTATCTTTATTCACTTATTATATTATAAAAATTATTATATTATACATAAATTCTATTTTTTAGGTAATAAAGCTAATTTTTTAAATATTTACCTATATATATATATATATATATATAAATTATTTTGAAAAAATGAAAAATAAAAAAGAATAGAATATAAAAACTTAAGATATAATAATAAATAAATTAATACTCACAAATATTTTTTATTTTCATAAACGTCTGATAGTCCAAGAACATGAGGATGATCTATAAGTTTCATAATAGCTATTTCTCTTTCTACTTTAATTAAAACAGGCTCAGATAATTTGTCTTTGTTAATAATCTTAATGGCGACCTTTTTCCCCGATACACAATGAACACCTAATTTAACTAAACCTGAAAAAGTTTACAATTAATTATTATTTAAAATGAATTCGAAAATGTGTATAAAAGAGATTTCAAATGAAACAATATACATTTATTTCTGTACTATAAAAATAATATGCATTTTAAGGAATTCATGTTATACGTTTCCTACACTATCCAAGTAATAATTAATATTCTAAATATATAGCTAAATATATAAATAGCTACTGAATATAGAATTAATTTAAAAACCGGCGTAAATGTTCGAGGTGCTGTACGTATGCTTGTAAATAAGAGTCATAAGACATTAATACAATAAAAAATATTATTACTATCTTTATTAAAAATAAATATTTTATTTTATTAATTCTATTTCTTAATATTTCTTAATAAGTTTATATAATATTTTTTTATAAATAAGTTCATTTCATATAAGCATAATATATTTTTAGACATGCTCTAGACGATTTGATAAAGTTTTAACTAATATTAAAGATTTGAAAAAAATATGTTTAAATATGTTAAAAAGTAGAGCCAATACTTATTTTAAAAAAAATTTAAATCATAAACATAATATCAAAAAAAAAAATTTTAATCTCTGGAGTGTACGCGCAACTAAATTTGTCTCTTTCAAAATAATAGAAATTTCGTTAACAATGTCGCAAAACGTTACACATACTTAACGTACGATTTCAACATGAAAATTGAAATTCTAAACATAAAACCTGTATTTGTTATTTAGTGATTCTTAGAAAATTCAACTAATTATTAGCAATCGATAAATTTACGGCTGAACGCCAAATCCTAACTAGAAAATATTAAAGAGATGTGTTGCACACTTCGTATAGAGACATGTTTACAGAATACAGGTTTGACATATTTTTTATCACTCACAGTGTTTCGATTTATAAGTAATTCACTTTATGAAAATGTTAAGCTCCTAAAACGGTTATTGTGTTTAATTGTAATAAATATATTGGTCTTGCGTACTGTTCATTATAATTTAAATGTATTTTCAAACTTAAAAATTTCTATCAGATACAAATTTTATTCGATTACCGCTATTTAAATATCTGGTACTGTCTTTTTAAATAGTTTTTTCAAAACTTTTTTAAAATTCATTAAATTTTACATCCGATTTAAATGATCCGATTTATGACAATAATATTATTAAAATAAATATGTGTATTTTTAAATTCTTAATCATGCAAATCAAATTTAACGGATCTTAATACTCTGGATAATTTAACATACTTTATAATAGCAAAAGCATTTTCAAGTAAAATATTAATTATATGAAAAAAATTATGCGAAATATTTTTTTAAAAGAAAATTTAAAAACTTATAAAAAGACATTCAACCGCGATACACTAATTATTTATAATTTGAATCGTACAAACAATTTACTTTTGCTGATTAATTGTTCCGAAATCAATAATATTAATTTAATTTATTTTCAGATCTTAATTTCTCAAACACATACCAATGTTAAATTTATACAATAAATAAAAAATAAATCGAATATAATTTTTTACCCAAATTATATATATGGAATTAATAAAATGTATATAACAAGAAATCCTTTTAAAAAAAAAAAAAAAATTAATTTCGATAACCCTCTGCTCTGAGACACTTAAAATTGCTCAATAATTCAATAATAATATCTTTTAAAAAATTCATATATTTTTAGAAAAACTACTATAATAACAAGTAAAATAAAATGTTTTTCAATAACTTACCGGTTTGGCCTTTGCCTAAAGTTTTCTCTAACCTGTACGGTCCAACATATTGATAACTTTCTTGATTAGTAGATCCAATCGGATTTGGTTTATTTTGCTGCATTGTTGTTTTTGAATAATGTAATTACAATCGTTTCTGAATAATAAAAAGTCAAAAAGAGTCTACCATATTCTCGATATCAGTGACTCACAACTTCACTCTAGCTCTTGCTTTAGGTAAACATATAGATTTTACAGCTTTCGGATAATCAACAATATTTATTGATTGCAAAATTATATTTAACATGTTAAGTATTGACAACATCTTCAATAATTATATAATGGTTATATATAATAAGCTGTTTTCAATGGCTGATTTAATAAAGCATTCTGAAAATAAGTAAATAAATGTTTTTATTAGTATAAAATTATTTGTGTGTGTGTGTGTGTGTGTGTGTAAAGATAATATATTTAAATATGCTATATTTAAAAATATTTATTTTGTAAATGCTTTATTATTGTAATTGAGATGCGGATATTTGATTAAATTTGATTATTTAAAAAAGTAATGAAAATATTCGTATATTTCGGAAACTGTAAATAGTTTATTAGAATATTTAATCATTTATTAAGGAATAGGAATTTACATTGATTCTGTTCAATCCAAGTATGATTTTAGTTCATTATATACTCCACTGTACAATTAACAATTTCTTTATAACAATATATATATTTTTTAAAAATGATATATGAACTAAATATACGAAAAAATTATTTAAATGGCAAGGAAAGATTATGATTATACAATATACTCGTTAAATTATGATAAAAATAAAAGTAATTTATAATGCTTAATTATCAAAAATATCGCATTTTGTAAGACCACGTACAAAAAATGTCTAAAATTATATAAAATATTCTAATTATTTGCGAAAATTTATTCGGAAAATATATTATGATCAATTAAATGAAGAATTTATACTATTTCTGATCAGAATACTATAATATATCAATGCTTGCATTTATTTGCCAACATCAATAAAAGTATAAATAACAAAAAATTTGAAGTGTTCTAAGCGCAAAATTTAATATTTTATAATAATATTTATTGAAAAATACAAAATATGAATTAATTGAATTTTATAAACAAAATAAATTAATTATTGTATATTGTAAAAAATTGTTATATTGTACATTTTTTATATTAATATTATCTAATTATTATTTAATTTCAGATATGTCTTTGGACGCGTAATAATTTTCTTTATAAAATATCCCTCTACTTTATTATTTATTATTTTAAATATACTCTTTATTAGTGGTACACTATAATATTATCCAATAAAAAATCATAAAAAATAAATTTACTATTTTATTTTAATAAATGATTTTTTGCAAAATAAAATTATTTTGTCATTAATGTTTTTAAATATTTATATTACAATAATGAGTTTTATTACTCTAATGATTTATTTCATTGCAATCTTGTTAAATCAACAAGGCTTTCTAAGGTTATCAAATTAATTTTCGTACAAACGATTTTACTACATAAATTGTAAAATACTTTTCATAAATTATAATAAGAATGCATATACTTTAAAATTTAAGAAAATGTCTTAACATTTCGCCAATTATGGTGATTCGTATGTAACAAAACTATATGGATTAATTGCAATAACTAATCACCAAGGTCCTTTCATTCTCATTCTATCATATAACACTATATAAACTTTCATCTTCACTAATTTATATTTTATTAATTCACGAAACTTTTCAAGCAATCAAATTCAATTTCAGCGCCGCATTCTACAAATTCTTTTACATAACGTTTGAAAATTATAAATTAATAAAAATGTGTAAAATAATATTCAACTTTATTAATTTTAAATTATTTATTATTAACTAAAAACTTCCTAATTTCATTGCAAATAAGTAAAGAATTTTTATTTACAACTCTTTACACTTATCTGAAGTTTTAAAATATTACTTAATCAATGTTGTAGTTACATTTTTATAGTTATCAATAATAGACATTATTTTTAAATTATATATTAAAATTTCATATACGGTATATCTTTAATTACAACGTTACAAATGAAGTTTTTATCAGTGAAATCGATTGGAACAAGCTTTTATGCTTATTAAATTATAACGCATTATATTTAAGCTTTAAATAATTAAGTATTTAAATATTTAAATAATGATAAACTAATTATATTAAATTAAAATTATTTAATCTTTAAACAAATGATTAAATGTTTGGTAAGGTATAAAGTTGAAAATCTTTTGATAATTCGAGCTGTTTTTTAGTAATTGAATGTAATGTCATTAATTTAAATGAAGCACTATAAGTGTAATATATAGTTTTTTTTAAGAAATTAAATTTCGAGGTAGTAAGGGATGTTTATAACCTCAAACGATGTCAATGTGTTTGCATAAGTAAATTTGCATTATGTTTGTATGCGCGCGCTTGCGCGGTTATGTCATTGTGTGCATGACTGCGCGTAAGTATTGTGTATGTAACTATAATTTGAAGTATAGAATTTCCGAAAACCCATTATAATTATTTCTTTTTACGTTAAATCAACTCTTTGCAAAGCGTAAAATGTAGTGATATTTATTATGCTATATACTTTACATTATTTTATATCCAAATATTTATATTTAAAGATTCTTTTATAAAAGTAATAGTTCTTTCACCATTATATTAATTAATTGCATATCACATTATATCTTTTTTATCTACATAGTTAAAAGTATAGAATCGAAAAAGTCAAAAAATAAAAAAAAAACATGCTGTTTTTCAATTAAATTCTCATAGATTTAAATATTTTATCTAAAAGCTATAATCTCTATTATAATTATAATTTTATTTTTTTTATATCTCTTTAGAAATAATTTTGTAATATCATGAAGTGTTTGTAAAAGTATGTTTCGAGGTACAGAACAAGTAAAATTGTATTCCATGCTTGAATTAAAAATAAATGTACAAATTGAGTAAGACTAAGGATTTGAAGTAGTTACTCAATACTTACATACTTAGATGGAAAATAAATTGTATACTTAGAAGATTTGCAATAATTCTTAAAACTTTATGTTATGTTCATTAATAACCTCATCAAAATATATGCTAAGGTGCACACAAACCTTCATCCACTGCATAAGTCAATTAATTATATGCATTATTGATTACTAGCGCACGGGCACAGTAAACATGATTTGTTCCTCTGACATGATATCAAATAAAAGTTAAAAATTTTTTCTCGATTACTTAAAAATGACTACGAAATAGAATACTCCCCGTTCGATTATAAGCAAGTGAAGGACAGGGGATGCGCGCGCATACGGCCCTGGCATCACATCCCCTATGTTTCTGAAAATTTGGTATACTAAAGCACTAGTAGGGAGAAAAGATACTCGATGTATTGATATAGGGTGTGATGGCAATTACTACTCTTAAACTACTTACTATTTTGAATTTGGCCGGCTTTTATTATACTCAAATGTAACTAGGTAAAGTCGATGTATTAAATATAGAAAATTCGGCATTGTTATAATACGAATATTACGTAAGAAGTATTTAGTGCTTCGTAAATGACAGCTTCAAAAATAAAAATCAATAAATAACAATACTTGTAAGACACCTTTTATGGATAAAACAAAACCATCATTATGGCGTGTAACAGTATTTTAAAGAACTATTATTGACGTAATGAATCTAATGTTACGACTTGATTGCGTTTTCTTAAATATATTTAATAAATTATATTATGTAATTTGTAATGTTTATATATTAAAAGTAATGTTTAAATAGTGATTTAAACAATATATTTAATCTTTTTAATTGGCGTAATTAAATAATCTATAATTTTTAATATGAAATTATTATTGGCTGCATTATTTATGTGTATTATAATTTAAAAAATTGTGCTAAATTAAACAAGAACTGTATAATATATTATACAAAAAAGTACACGATTTATTTTTAAAATATTTATAATTAAATATATACACAATATCTATTTATAATATTTATATTTCGAGTCCCTACTCGTACTTTTTTTTTCTAAACAAGTACAAATTAATTATATATTATTATGTAAGCAGTTTATTCTAATTATACAAGATATTTATTATCGAAAAAGTCTAAAATATAGTATCATACATATGTTTAAAAGATAAAACATAAACTTTAATAAACTTATGCTTATAACATTTATATAAGATTTACCTAAAATGCTTTATTATTCAGCTATTTAAAAAGATTTGACTAAATTTTATGTGAGAAAACAGTAAAATTTAGAGATTTAGCGATACATTAATTAAATTTCACTTTTATGTTTAACAATTAAACATAATAATTGTAAATAATTAAACATAATGCATTCAAATGATATGAATAAAAATATTTTCTTTTATTTTATTTATTATTTGCATTTATATATAGTCTTACAAAACTAAATTGAATTATTGACATTCTCGAATATTTTGTTGAAATATAATCTGATTTGCTTGGTATAATATATGTGCTATTGAAAATATTCAATATAAAAATTAAACGCAATTATACGCAATTTAAAGTTTTCTATAATAATTTAAACATTATTTTTATTTATCACTGCAATTATATTTAAAATTACGTAATATAATTATTATAATATAAATTTATATTATTTATAATCTATATATATTTAAGCATTCATTTTTGTTTATGACTAATATTACGTTATATATATTTATAAAAATTGTAATCATTAATCACCTTAACAAGTTATTGTTAGTATTTTACATAAATAGAAAAAAATTTACTGTTAATTTTTTAATGAAAATTCAATTCCACAGTAAGAATCAAACTAGTTGAACAAAATGATCACTACGATATTTTTCTTCCAGATTAAGATTTTTGTTTGATATAGTTTTACACGAGTAAACTTTTATATGATAAACTTATATTTTTATCTAATAAAAATTCTATAATACAATTATATAAACAGTCAATTGTTTGAAATAAAATTAAAGATGTTACCAGATATTTTTATCCCATAATAATAATCATATTTTAAAAATAATGAAAAGATTATGATTTTTCTTTCTAATTCGATATATATTATTAAATAGCACGCTATAACATTCTCATGATACATACTTCAATATTCATTTGAAATTTGAAACGATTTTCCATTAAAAGAATGTGAATGTACTAAATTCTATTAATTAAGTATAATTGGTAGAAATTTATTTTAATAATGCTAAAATGATTTAAAGTATGTAGCAGTTTTTGGCAAGTCGACAAATGCTTTAGCTCGAATAATGAATGTATTTTAACTGATCCAATAATATATTTTAAAGTTTTATTTTGTTCAAATTTAATTAAATTATTTATTTTACATAATTCGTCGTTGAATATTTTAAAATTAAATCTAGTTTTCTATGCAGTCTTAAATATGAAATTTAAATCTCTTATTAAGAATTAATTGTAATTATAACATTGTGTTTTGATAACTTTCATATAAATAAATTATGCTTAGCTTCATATTATTCATTAATTTATTATAAAAACTTATTATTTTTTATAATTTTGTATCATGTGGATAAATTAATAATTTTATGTTTGAGCTATTGTAAAGTAAGCTTTCTTCAAAATTTTTAATTATTTTATATACTTACATAAATTGTTGTTAACAATAACTAAAAATAACTGTTTCACGTTATATCTTCTATCAAAAAGTATTTGAAATTTTGCAATATAATTATATACTGAATAACTATATTTTCATACGACCTTCGCTCGACTTAATTCAATTATTAAATTGAATTACTTGCTACATAAAATTTTTAATTACCTAATACTTTACTAATTCATGATTCTAAATGAAGTTCGTTGCTTGAACCGATATAAATTTTATAACGATTCATAAATTAATAAATTAACTAAATGACTAAACATTAGTACAATTTTTAATTAACATCATTATTTAAAAAAATAAAAAATAAACGTATATTTAATAATAAGAAATTTGTTGCTTAAATAAAATAATGCTTATTATATTAATTACAACAAATGGTAAGTAGTGAGCTTATATTACATAAAATAAATTGTTTAATTTATATTTTTCTAATACTCAATGTAAAATGTGCAGAGTTCTGTATGATTAAATTACATACATATTTATATTAATTTTTATTTTCTATACTATTTTAAAATCGTGTAATGTATAAGTGAAGTCATAAATTGCTTCCTAAAATGAAAGTTAATTGCATCATGCATTTAAATGGCATTTTGAAAATTAAAAAAAAATTTTACTTATTTATACAAAATATCATAACAAAAGTAACGTATTTAAAAAAAATATTTTATTCATTTATACTATTGAATTAAAAATTATAATTATAAGAAAACATACAAAAAAAATTTTAAATCATAATTTAAATTATATGTGACACTATAGTAAGTATTTTTAATCAAAATAATTAGTATAATTAATTATTCTTTTTTAGATAATAGAGAATAGATTTTAGATTATCTACTTAAAAGTATTGTTAATAAAGAAAAATTGTACAGATCACAACGCAATACGAAGTACAAGATATTTAAATTAAAAAAAAAGCAGATGGTTCAATTAGAGTAAACGGGTAAAATCGGTATTATAGCGTTAAAGTTTACATAATCACTATAATCAACCAACTACACAAATTAATTTTTCATTATCGTAGTACTTTTATCAATTATTAATAAATGCATCTGTTATATTTAATTTTATTCCCGTTTTTCTTTATTTAAATCGTTTTCTATATCAGGGTGATAAGTATTTATAAAAGAATTAATTAGTTTATTATATGGCAGCACTTAATTGAATTAAATAATATGGAAATATAATATACTTACCTTAAATTTTTATTTGAAGAAATTTTTAAGCTATAAAGATTATCTTATCAAAGCATGGTAAATGGTAAGTCATATTAAATGATTGTTTACCATAAAAAGTATTTATGAGCAACTTACAAATTAAATATAACGACTACCTTTTTAAATATCGATACCATTACCTTATATTTTGTAAAACTATTAGGAATATAAATTTGAAATAAATAAACATTGATTAATTTTGAACTAAAGTTTATTTTAATTATATTCTTTATTTATTATACGCTTACATAATTTTACTACTAATAACGTTTTAACATTAAGAGTTTCAACTTTATATACACATACACGCAACATACATGCACAAGCTTATAAGCATAAGAATATATATATATATATATATATATATATATATATATATATATTTATAATTTATTTGGATGTATGTATGCATATCGGTATATAAATGGAATTATATAAAACATCAAGCCGAATATAATTATTTTTTAGTATAATTAATATAAAAAGATGTATTAAAATGTATAGATAAAAACAGAATTCAATAATAGGTAATTAATAATACTATTAATAATAATTAATTATACATTAATTGTATGACACATAATTAGTAATACTTAAATGACTCATTACTAAACTTGTCTGAATACATTGGTATAACAGCATCCTTATTATAATATTACATGAACAAAATCGGTCGAATTAACAAATAAAATGTATTTTAAGTAGAAGAAAAAATATTGCCAAAAGTAATATTGCAATATTACTAATATTGCAGTAATAATATTAGTAATAAATTTGTAATAAAATGTTAATTTAAAATTTTTTTTTATTATTAAATTTAATATTACGTATGTTTCATAAGCTATTTTAAAATATTAACTGAAACATAGTAATATAATAGATTGACTGATTCTAAGAGATTAAGAATAAAAAGAATAATTCGAAGTACTTTTCGTATTTAAGATAAAGTATTCGATATTTCAAATGGATATACGTCTAAAATAGCTTCATTCAAAAATTATTTTGATAGAATTTCACCTGCCAATACTAGAGAGAAAAAGTTGTAAACCTATCGACGTATGTCATTTTTATTATGCAAGTTATATATTATTAACTCAATAATCGAAAAAAATCTCGAGAAATGCCAACGAATTCTAAACAAATCAATTTAGATATGTTTATAATTTATTACTTGAATATTGGAATTGTGAATATAAATTAATGTAGTTTAAATATTTCTTTTGTTTTATAATAATTATAGGCGATAGACTAGATAATCAATAATTATTTAAATAATAAAATTCAATATTAACCTAAAGCATGTCTGACTTACAAACATTCTCCGTGTTTGTATCATTAATACGTGTAAAATATATATCAATATTTATTTAATGCAACGATCCTATAAGCAATACGTTAACCAATTAAATGTATACTTAGAAGACAGCAATCGGGTGAATGAAATCCAATTCCTTTAAGTCGGACACAAAACTGTAACAAAATAAAAGTAAAAAATGATTGTGTAAAATATAATTCGTCGAATTTCATAATTCTGTATGTACCCAAATATATTAAAATATTTAATATCTTAATATTGAGAGTATTAGTTATAACGATATTATAATAGCTCGACACCATTTTTAGATGAAGTGTGTTAATATGCAATATATACAAGGTTTTAATTATGCATTTTTATAGTGGTAGTAGTATATTGTACGGCAACAGTGAACGTGAAATTCACAATCCATTTTTATGGCTTGACGAAAATAAAAACTTAATTAATTTCGTTCATTTACCGTAAAGGCTAGACGTTAAACCAATTATATATAAAGCGCATCGGAAATAAAAAGAAAACCGTTAAAATATTAGGAAAACATTTTAAGGATTGAAAAATAACACATTTAAAATAATTTAAATTTTTTGTACAAACGTAGTAATTAAAATAATTTTAAAATTATATCCAATTTCACGGATATACGTATATATAAACATAATGATTAAACGACTGAAATAATTATGGTTTCATTATTCTCATTTTTATTTAAGTATTATTAATTATTTCTAAGAGCATTGTACGTATTACTTTGATAATAATAAAATTGCCCTCTCATTTTTTACATAAATACAAGGAAAGCCATAAAAAGTTATTACTCATGAGGATATAAGGATAAGCAGGGTATGGCAAATCCCGTTCCAGTTAATAATAGAAATAAAGTATACGCGATAAGGTCAGCTATTCACTGTAAAAATAGAATGAATAGAAGGATGGTATCGGCCGTGCATTTAGTCGATCATGAAATAATGATATGGCAAAATATAAATCTATGATTTCGTATAACGGAATGATTCGGTGAAACTCGCTGTCGATCAGAGCCTCGTGAAAACCTATCTACTAGAGGATGAATGAAGCTGAATACAGGGTGGTGGTACCTTATCATATTTTACGTTGATCAAGACAAGAGAATTTTTTTTTAAGGTCCGATAGCTTATTAGATAATCAATGTTGATCGACCTGCCACATCTTCTACTTATATGATAACAAGGTCGATTGGCGCATGCTCATATGACAGGTTACATTTCTGGCAAGGATCGATTCAAGCTAATACTTCTTCCCCTACTTTGTACTTTCTTGCTCAGTGAATACTGCAACTCTACGCCAACAGTACAGTTGAGTAGGTAATTCCATTTAACTTTGAAAATCTGATACTGAAGACTCGCTCAAGCATTCAAACTTTAAAAAAGCTTTGATTTGAAAAAAATACTGTGGTATTTGTTCAAAGATAAATTTATTCTTATTTAAAATTTTTTTTATATATTTTCTATATATTGAAAGCGTAGAAAATAGTTTATAAATATTTAACGGAATTTAACTTCTTATTAAATTTTATTATATTATAAATTTTTTTTGTCTCCAATGTACAATTTTTCTTTATAAATAAATAAACTTGTTAACTAATCTTTATGATAATGTAGATGGAAATGGAGTAAACGATTTGATTGATAGATTTACGAACGATATCTTTTTTTTTGCAGTAATAGCTACAACATAATTTTTAGTTAAATGATGAATTAAAAAAAATAATAATAATAATAATACTTTAATAATAAAATGTACTGAGAAGAGTAAACATAAGCCTATCAGATTTTAAACGAAATAAATTACGGATTCTGTTAGCGATAGGTATTAAAGAAAGTAACAGGATACGCAATGCGACACAACTTCGATAACCATAATTCTCGGAAAGAGAATATCTGGATTTTATCTGATCTTGTGTAGCGTACTCAAAACAATTGTATAAAAATCTTTAACCGGTACTGTATAACCCCGCCTTTTATCTATTGATATAATAATAAATGTTATCCTATAAATATACAATAATTTATGAAAAAAATTTAATAAATAATTTATTAATAAAATATAACATATACCTTTTAAAATGTAATCAGTTAACAAAGCAGGAACTGCAGGACTATCTTCATTGATTGCTTTTAGAACTATAATACGTAAAAAAATTTATAATTAACTATACAAATGGTTATAGAGAATCGCTAAAAATAAGAGTACAATTATAACAATAAAAAATGTAATTAACAGTTATGAATATAAAAATATTCTAAAAGCTCTAAAAACGTTGGAATAAAACTATTTTAAAAAATATTGCATTTTTTAAGGAATTAATATATGTATTAACATATTAATATAGAAAAGAGTGATTCGAAAGTATTTTAAAATTTTTTTTAAAAATATAAATAACTTTTAGATGACACATTATTCAGAATTAGATGAAAACTGTATTTTCAGTACCTGATTTTTAAAGTATTTAATATTTCTTAATATATAAAATACATAACTTTTACTATGAAAAGGCAATGGTAATAATATGTTAAGTTAAATTCATTATTTGAAAATCTATTTTTAAATCTCAAATTCCGATGACCGATCTTAAAAATCAAAGTTCTTTTACTTTTTTTTAAATATATTTACAACTTTATTAAATACTCAAATGTTTAAATAATCTTTTTACTTATTAATAGGTATGAAAAACCTTAATTCTTTAGTGACAACGATAAAAATTATTAACCGGTTCGTTTTAAAATTACTATCATGGTTTTTCAGAACTTGTTTCTCTTTAATGAAAACTTAATATTAATTCTCTAAAAGGTGAGAAATTAAAAGTTAGAAAAGGATTCCTTGTAAAATAATTTATAGTAATTAAGTTTTAAAAAATCATAGTAATTACCATTGTACATAAGGTTAATTCAACTATACTGTGTTTATTATATAAACTTTAATTCTACAATACAATAATTTAAAAACCATTGAATAATTGTTATTTATAGTTTCGTCTTCTGCTTATTATATTTCAAAATAATAAAATAAAGAATTACACTGCAAATTAAAATTAATAGTTACGAAATAAATATATTTATCTTGAACGAAGATATAATCTTTTAATATTCATTTTTATAAGTTTCTATATTTTTTGCAGTATAGGCCGCTGTTGTATTGGAAATATTTTATTTTTTACAACATTTATCTAACCATTTATTTCTTAAATTCATATACTTTGAATGAATTATAACAAACATTATAAAAATAAACGTTATACAAAAATATTTGCAACTTCGTATTTAGAAAGCTCGATATTGTTACCATATCGGCGAAAGGGTTGTTCACAAATATTATTATAAATTCACTTTACGTATATTTATTTAATTTATCTTAAATAAAGCTTCGTTATATATATATATGGATTCATTAACATAGTAGCCAATATAATTTCAAATGATTGCTAATACATAAGAACGTTGATAATCATAAGTTTTTTGTAATAGATTTACAAATATACGTATATGTTATTTGTCCTTCGTTCTTATGCAGAATGATATTAAGTTAAAATAAAGACATTTGGTACTAAATTAACAATATACTTCTTTCAAATTGAACATTATACATGAAAGGAAATTATGTATATAGGACAAATTATTTTCGGTTAATGTTTCTTATGATTGTTTTTATTACGCGATATTATAAAATTTATAAAAATATTGTGATTGTTTATTGATATTGCACATTTATTTTCAATTTGATCATTTAATATAACATAATGAACCAGACGCTTGAAAACATTTCTTCATTCATTGTTTTTTTTATCGAAAACGTGCAGCGTAATTTTTCTATTTATTTTTTTAATTAATCTATTAATTTTTTACTATTTGCATTTAAAAAAAAAATATATATATATATATATAGTGTAACAAAAAAATTGTTTTTTAAATAATATTTTACATTAATTAAATGAATTTAACAGCTATAAACAATAGATAAAAAGAAGTATGTATAGTTGCTGTACTAAAGTAATAACAATTATTCAACAATTGATTTTCTTTAAAAAATTCCTAAATATTTTCTAATAATATGTTAATGCTGTAGTAAATAATCTCAATGCATTTATAAATATAAGACCTGATCATTAAATGTAATTATGAATAATTTATAAATAACGTAAACTTTTTTTAATTTTAATTGTCTCGTTTTAAAAAGTTACTTACTTTTTATTAAAACTTGTAACGAGTGATTATCCAGAAGAGCATTTGTCGTATGGTAAGGAATAACGGTAGTCAAATACTGAAACACATAAACAAGTTATAAAAACTTTAAATTATTGAATACAAGTATCTCAAAATTATTTCTACTTAAATGCTTGTTGATGCAAATAATAGAAAAAATTATACCATTCTAGAATTATTCTAGATTTTATTGCTGATATTTTATTGATATATTATAATGAAACGAATGCGCTATTTTTTCTTAATATTTAATAATATTATTGAATCGTATGGAAGTGGCAATGTAGAAAGAAATAATGGCTTCCTTCAATAATGATAATATAATTTTTTGCGAAGGCATGGTATATAGTTTCGTAAAAAGAGAAAGAAATATGAGGGGAAAATGAAAATGTGAAAATTTATTTCACCTCGAAGCAATAGTCGAGAAATAATTAATTAAATTATATATAAACAATGAACTATTCATGTTGGCTTCCTATTATTTATTGCTTGTTTTGGTACTAATATCGCTCGTCGCAAATAAATACAAAGATAAAAAATGACCATACTCGTGGCAGTATAAAGTGGGCCTTTAATCTGCCTGTTAGCTCTGAGAGTAGTACGACGAATTTGTGATAACATGGTTATCAAGATATGGCGAGGGGAGGATTAAGTCAGAGCTATTTACCAATCGAGGCAGGGTGAGATATTGGAACAGAATGGCAACTGTGACACATTCAACGGCATAACCATACGTCTTCTCAACTAAGTCTATTGGAACGGATAGCTAAACGAGAGATATCCTCTCCTCTTAGTATAGAGACTTTTTAACGGTAATCCATGTCAAGCTGCGTAGCCTCGATTCGTTGCGAAATGTAGTCAGTGAACATATGTATGCGTGGGCGTGTGCGCGCGCACGCACCATCGAGTAGAAGGGAGACAATGTGTAAAAGTAAAGGAATCTTCTCTTCGAGATTGTCGAACTCCAACGGTAGGAGAACTTGTTAGTTACCAATGATGTTTTTCCGCATTCCGTTTTACATTGACTATTTTGTTTGATAGTACAAATTGAATGAGCACTCGTCTTTAACGTATATGCACAGGTAAATAATAGCAAGATGCGGCGTCGCTCGTCGCTTAATTTGACGCTCTGACTGTCGGCTATGCTCCATTATATTAAGTTACACAGTTTTCCATAAGTTCTTCTCGGATTTATTCATATTTATTATCAATATTTTATATGAATAATAATTACCAAGATCATAAACTTTAATTTATCTATGGAAACCTATGTATTTGAATATAAGCATTGTGATATAAATACTTTTTCCGGCAACAAAATAATTTTATGAAAGACATATTTTATAAAATACTGAATATTTTAAATAAGCAGTTATTTTTATTATTTTAAATAAGGTTATTTGATGACTAATGACGACTGATGAGAACACGAGTTCTGCCCTCCTCAAATCAATGCATTGCTTCAATCTTCTTCATTTGTTTTAAAATATAAATATAAAGAAAATAAATTCGATAGACTGAATGTTTGAACGCTGTCAAATTCTTTAAACTGAATACGCTCGCTCTTCGTAATAAAAGCATATGAATATATCATTGTTGAAAAATGAGTTCCATGACCTTTTTGAAGATTTCAGAACCGACGAGGTGGCGGCTGTAATTTCAAAATTAGAAATATCATACATTTTTGCACAATTCTTAGAATTTCATAAAAAAACTCTCCAACTGTAACGAAGAGTTCGGTAACAATACTGTTGAAAAATAGTGGCGTCTTCTAACAGAATACTAATTAATATACAAATTCGTGCTTGTTAAACAAATATTTCGAAAAACAATTTAAGTTGAGATTTAACTATACGAAATGTATTTTTCCTAAACAATAGATTTTTGAGCCAATTCGAACTAGTATTTTGATAATACATAGAGACAAATTTTAAAACAAAATCTGCATTTATGCTCAGTCCCTCTACCATTTAGTAAATATTGTGTATAAGTCACAAGGAGACAGAAAGAAAGAGAAAGAGAGAGAGAAAGAGAAGAGAGAGAGAGAGAGAGAGAGAGAGAGAGAGAGAGAGAGAGAATAAGTCGGTGGCTCGCATCGAAGTGAAAACGCTGCGGCTCATTAAAATATATGTCTTCAGCTAGAATTCTGAATGATTATTTTCATACGAGATCGCGCAATTCTGCTGTTGAAAATAATTTTGTCAGGCTTCGACCGTCTTATTTCGATACTCTCTTAGAGTATTGTGAAGATTCATTATTAATAAACTTGTTCTGAACGTCTTTTATAATTGGAGCTCGGATTTTTAAAAGCACATTTGATTAAAATGATTTAAATAATATAATAGGTAAATCACCATTGGTCATTATATACATGAAATTAAACAATCAGCTGCATGTCATGGCTATTAAAGACAAAGCGTTTAATTTATTAAAAAAATTTAATGACCTTTGAATTATGCCAAATTCGGTTATTATAAATAAACATTATTGTTCAGCATCTTAACATAGATGAATAGTTGCTGATCTTGATTCCATAGATCTGTTACGACCTGGACACGAGACTCATTTAAATATAGATACTTGAGGAAATCCTACAAGTCCAGTAGGGAGCGATTTGTACATTTAATGCTATAACTTTTATTAATATTGTTTTTCTTTACTTAAAATTGTATTTCGTATCTTCTACGCAAACGCTATTGTAACATCCCAAATAACATTAATAAAAATATTTGTTACAAATAACCCTTATTTATTATCATTTTTTTATTAATATTAAAAGGGTCGCTTTCAGGCATTTAAGACATTATTTATACTATTATGATTCCGTAAACTAAATAGTCTTATGAAAATAGCCAATAATTTCACCGAATTATTTATTTCCGTTCGTTTCTCAGTATAAATAAGCAGTTACGACTAATATAGAATTTATTCATTTAAATTATTTATATTTTTTTTTTCAGCGATAACGCACGATCTCTTCGAAGTCCGAGATACCATTTAAAAATACATTATATAGAATATAAAAATTAATTTCGAGCTTTATTATCATAAAAACGTGAATAAAAAGTTATTGTACCTTTGAATCCGGAACGGATTTTCTTTGGGGCAATGGGCTCGCACCATTTTGTAATGGAATACGTTTCTTTGTAACGTGGTGCTGTCTACGTCGATTTTGCACTGCAAGTAGTAAGGAAATAAATTGATTCTTCAATTCTTTTTCATATTCTAGCTCATCTCTTAACGCTAATTCAGTTATCAAAGTTTCACTTAAAGCAGATATCAAAGAGTCCATTTCATTTAACAAATCAGTTAATTGCTTCAAAGAATACTGCTGTAGTCCTGAAATAAGAAAATTATTCAATTTTTTTCTTTAAAATTTTATTTCTTTTGTCAATTCTTTTGTCAAAGTTACTTTTGTCAATAAATGTTAGAATAAAATCAATGGAACAAACGTAAACGATTTCAGATACTTAAAACTTCAATTAATAGTCGAGTATGCTAATACTAAGTTAAGAAGATAAGAAGAGCAAACTTATGAAAATGTATAAAACAGTTTACGTAAACGTAAAGATTATTTGGAAAGTGAAAGAAATGATTAATTTAAAATGTATGCATCAATTTATCACGCTCGTGATAAAGTTGATGCAATCATATCGAATCGTACGCAGTCCAGTCTAAAAAAAAAATAATCAAATTAAAAATACTATACTATTAACAATATTTGTAATTTCGTTTTATTTTATTTAAAGTATTTGCTAAGACTTCGTTCGTTCGTTCTAAAGTGTTTGAATCCTGGGGTGAAGAACCGTTACTACTACTAAATCTATCATAACTGACTATCAAGATCTAATTTTTTATTTCTTTCGAATATTTTACTGCATATGTTACAGTGAAAATGTAAAAAATGCAAGAAAAATTATTCCAATCAATGTTATATCTATGCAGCAAAGGGTCTATGCACGAAAAGATCGCCCGTAAAATGTTTCTACATGGAAACGAATATTTTTTTTATGTATATTTTAACATCATTTATCAATTTTAACATTAATGAATGTTCATTACAATCAATACTGCTTCAATACTATAAATTATTAAACAACATTTTAATATTAATATTTTGTTTATTTTCTTCAATAAATTTCATCGTAAATATTTTCCCTCTTCATATAGATTATGAGTTCTTAAAAATATATTTAATATAATTTATATAACCTTTATCTACTTGAAATTAGTTCGTAATAACGAGGATCGAGATTTAGGTTAAAGATTGCAATTGCAAAAATAATTGTATATTATTGTACAATAAAAACGCGATAGTTGACAAATTACCGAGTAACCACTATTTTCGACAATCTGTCAATCAATAAGTATTTACATTAGGTGATATTTGTAGTTATACATTTTTATAATAATAATTGTTATTCTTATTATCCTTAGGTAATAATTTTTCTGCGAGTTTTTATATGATAATTTTTATCATCTGCTCGAATTAACGTAAAAGAATGAGATTTTCAGTAAAAGCTTATATGCTCATTTGTTCTCCTACAAAATCTAGAAAATTCTTTAAAGTATATTTAATACAATTCAATAGATATTTTAAACAACGCTATAATAATAAAAAAAAGCACGTATCGTAAATGTTATAAATAATAAACACATTGAACTCTATAAACGATAAAAAAATGTTGATAAGAAAATATATTTTAATATCGAATACGTAATATATTAATTATAGATTAATTATTGATTATACGTGTATTTTTTGTATTTACATACTTTTTTCGTGAAGTGGCGATGAAAGAACTTCTCTACTTCTTTCAAGAGCTTCATTTATTTCAATAAGAGATTCAGAATTATATGAAGTTTCTGAAGATGGGCTTTCTTCCATAATATCATCAATTTCTTTTAAAATTTCATCAGCAGTTTTCACCGGTTCTTCCATATTGTAATTATCATTGCGACTCGATAAAATTAATGCGTGCATATCTAAATCCGTAGCGACGGCTTCGTCTTCGCTGCTCAAATCTTCTAATGCTGTTCTGTAAATCGAAGAAAATGTTGAATAGAATTTTCAAAAATATACGAAAACAAATTTCATATTATTATTTTGTATGTACAAGTAAATCTTACATACCCGTTAAGTAATTTCGATGATTTATTTAAATTAAGAGATGGTACGTGCATTTTACGCGTATAAGATTTACTCCAATCTATAGGTAGTATGTTACCGAATGTTCCAGTAATAGTCCACCACATTCTGAAAATCAAATTTTATTAAGAATATTATTTAATGTTTTTATTTATATCGTTACAAATACTTATAAATTATTTTTATGTATTAAAGTCTGTTTTGTGAAAGATAAAAAAACATTAAAATATTATTAACTTAGAAACTTTTATATGATTTATAGTCGTATAAAATATGAAACTCAAATCCAAATAATAAAAAACGAGTCTTTGATTTTATAAATCTTCTTTTTCAATCGAGCTTTTATATTTATATTTTTAAAATAATAATTATATTTCTTATATTCTTATTTCTTATATTTTAAATAATACAAAAAAAAAATACATAATGTCAACAAAATTTCTAAAGATTTTTTTTTATAATCAACGTTTATGGATCATGGAAAATAAAGTTTTGTATGAAAATTTATTCATATATTTATTTATTTTATTTTATTATAACGAAAAATAAGAAAAATATTATTAATTATTAGCGGAAATTTAGTGAATATTTTATATTATGTATGAATAAATATTAATTTTTTTTAAACTATATTTACGAAGAATGAATTGTTCAAAATAAAAAACAATTCGGATTTAAAAAAAATATTTTTCTTATCGCACCCAACATAAAATTTAATAATTTTCTTTAATAAATATTTTAATAATTTTATTTTATTCTTAATTATGTATTGTCGCAGTATCATATATTCATTGATTTACAAGAATAATGATCTTACTGGCATTCATTCATAATTTCTTCTTGAGAGCGAACTTGTACTGGAGCAAGAGATTCTACATTGGTTCCATAATCTCTAAAACAAGAAGTAATTTTTTCATCAAATGTATTAACTAAATCTTCCAGGCTCCCTGTAAAAGGGCTGAATGTTCCATCCTGTACAATATTTAAATTTTCGTGTGGTACTGAAGAGCCGTTTGAATTTCGATTTGCAATGAAATTTCTGTCAAGATTGACGTCCATTAAATGATCTGCAAAGAATATTGTATTCGTGAATAATTATTTATAATTACGCAACATACACATTACGGTTAATTTTATTAATTATTGCAATATTTATCAATAAATACTTTATAATGGTTGCTTATAATTAAAGTTATGTAGTTTAAATATGAATTTTACGGTAAGAAATTATTCTTACCGCATTACATCTTAAGTATTATTTACATATACACGTTTATATTTCTCAGATAGTCCCATTGTTTCCTATATACATTTACAATATTTTATAACAGATTTATATGTATGTCATTATAAATTCATAGATACTAATTAAAAGTAGTTTTTAATAAGTAATGTACATCATTAATTAAAAAAATGGTTAAAACGAAAGTGGAAAAATCCTTATATATATTTAAAACAATGCAGAATATGATTATTAAAGATCTTTACAATCATTTTTATTAAACAAAATAAATTATATTACATAATTTTAATACAAATTTGTTCTAAAATCTACAATCTAATTCAGAATTTAAAGTTATCAGCGTAATGAATTAATTAAACGACTTTGAAGCTACATTATAACTTTTACTATATAGAATCGACACTGTGAAAGAAATGATATAGTCATAAATACAACAATAATTTTAATATTATAACGGCTTGTGCTATCGGATTTGTCTTATGTCTATCCGAACCCTTTACTCGTGTCGCTGAGACCAAGTCCGGAAATAAAGTGCGTGACCATTGAGAAAAATGGTCATACTTCTCCCGACCCGAGCTACGCTCAGTATTGATTTTCTCAAATTTTGTACAACTTTTTTATGTTAGTACTTTATGCTAGTCCGTTGATAAGGAGTATTTACACCTTCAAATATGGATCATGTCTCTATTGAGAAAAGTTAAATAGCTGACCGATCAAGGATTTCGATCAACTCCCTGTTCTTCTATAGACCCGGGAGTTCATCCGCTTCTAAGTTCGATACGAGGGTACTATCACGCGATTCGCAGATTATTATCGTAGTGAAAAAGTAAGAAATCGGTGGAGCTATGACATTGATTATTCTTAGATGCTCCTGGTATCGTAAGCAGGCATGGGCGAGAACAAAAATTGTTTAAATGATCTCACATGTACGGTGCATTATGCCTACAATAATATACTCGTTTTTCGTAAGAATAGAGAGAGAGAGGTATTTATATCAGGTATTTTTAACGGGCTTTTTCCTCCTTCATTAGAGAAGGGGGTTTTTTATGCCCCGTAGGAATAGAGCTTAAATAAACAAATTTCTTTTATTAGCGAAAATTCAAGGTGTTAATTATTTGCCAGCAAACTCATCCCTAACCCCTTCCTGAACTGTAATAATAATAATTAAAATTAAGGCTGCAACATATACCAAACAATTATTTAACAAACTAAATATACAGGAAAATGAAAGATAAAAATTTTATTTTACAAGTATTTGCAAATTTTCTTTAGATATTTAAAATTATATTTAAAATTAATTAATTTAAAAATGTGAATTCAATTAAATAAATACAATAAACGTAAATAATAAAAATAAGATATTAATTTAAATAAATAAATAAATAAATAACACACCTGAGAAAATATTCATGTTCCTTAAAGAACATGAATCCTCTTCTTCAAAACATGCTAATGGAGCTTCAAACTTCAATTCTGCAATTTTACTTGCCATGTCCTTCATTACGTATTATTCGATTAAATAAGATAAAGATGAAAACTGAAACATAAATATTTCGCTCA
Source organism: Ceratosolen fusciceps (assembly GCA_018883505.1). NCBI lineage: Eukaryota > Metazoa > Arthropoda > Insecta > Hymenoptera > Agaonidae > Ceratosolen > Ceratosolen fusciceps. The sequence goes on along the minus strand of RCIC01000002.1, from coordinate 16,731,352 downwards.
TGAAATATATTCGAAGCAAAGCTTTACTTAATGTTCAAACGTTAAGGATATTTATTATTGAATTAACATTTTTTCATATAAATACTTTAAACATTAAATTTATTATTATTATGAAACTTATGAATACTAATATTTCTGTCATATTTACAATATTACTATGTTATTTTATAAAATTCATTTGCCTAATATGTTTGAAATATTATATTATAATATTAATATTATTTTTCTATAATGTAATAGAATATTAATTTTACTATAAAGGTTAAAAAGAAGTATTATTTCAAATCTCACAACATAATATAATTTTAACATATGACACGAATTATACCATAAATCTTTACTAAATCTTACAATAAATAAAAATTATAAAATTAACATAAATATACTAAGTAGATACTTTTGAAATAAAGAATTTTAAAAAAATTTGTTGATATTGAAGATTTTTATTATTAAAATATTATTATCATGCTATTTTGATAAAGAATTAGATGTTAAGAAATATCTAAAATAATTTAATCAATGTTGCTCTGATTCGATAAAGTTAAATAGAATATTTTTAAATAATTTTAGTATCATTTTTAGTTATGTAATAAGATAATGAAAGTTAAAATTTGAAATTAAATTATAAAATTTACAAATTCTACAATATATTTTAATACAAATAAAATTGTTGTTATAAAACATTCTTGAATTCATAAAAAATGAAAATAAATATTTACTTTAATATTAATTGTTAATAATTTAAGAATTGTAATTTAACACCATATAAAAAATATTGCATTAATACCAATTATTATTTTTCATTCTAATATAAAGTATCATTGAATAATTTATCTAGCAATATATTTAATTAATGTCATAATTTGTAAACAATTACAAATTATTATATATAATTATCATTACCTAAATAATAATGAATATAGAAATTTATAAATTTTATATAATACTGGTTCGTACAACAGATTGAAATAATAAAAAACAATTTATTGACCTAAAATACTGTATTAGATGGAATTATTAGTTTCTATTTCTAAAATGAATTAAATATTAATAACCTAACCAATAATTATTAATCCTAATAATTAAAAAAATTATTTGTTCAGATATAAAATTAATAAATGTTACATATAATTTGTAAGAAATGTTAAATTAATTTTAATATATACATTTATGATATTCTTTGTTTCGGAAATAAAATTTTACTTACCACTGATTCAAGTTGTTCTTATTTGTAAAATTTAATTTGTTTATAAATCTAAAGAATAAATTATTATTTTCAATTAACTTAGTTATATTATATATTAACTATATTCATATATTTAGATACTTCCTCTTAATAAAGTAAATTTTTATTTGTTTTTTTTTCATGTCAGTTTTAAACGCTTTTGTAATATTGAAAATGTTTGTAAGCAAACAATAATAAAAAAAGTGTAATTGCAGACGAATATTTATTCTAATCAGAAACTACTGAATATTAAGACAAATGCTTAAATGAGAAATAACTTAGGATCTCTGTCGATACCAGTGAAATAAGGAAATGAAACCATTTTTAAGATGCGCAATAGAGCAATGAATTGAATGGTTCATAATGAAGCGCGTGTTTCGAAAACATTTTTTTTTGCTGAGGAAAGGCGTCTTTCTAAAATTTTATGTTATACATTAAATTCTAAAATAAAGCAGTAGATTAACCAATAGATAAATATAAATATATATATATATATATATATATAGCGAGAGGGGGGGGAGAGGTAGGGCAATCTATTATCGTTAATAGATTATTGAGAATTAATGTTTTTATTGTATGTATATAACATATAATAAAAATTAAAAATTAATTTAATTTTAGTGTATTTCATATTTAAATGCTTTTATTTTATTGAATCTCGACATTATTTATGTTCATATACGTATTTATTTATTTGCAGAACGGTAAGGAGACTATATTTTATTATACTTTTAAGGCTATTACAGCATTAAAAATATAGTTTACAAAAACCTTGATGTAATTTAGTAATGGACTAGATTGACAATTTCATCCATTAAAACTCAGTTATAAAATATTTTATATAATTTTTTAAACATTTTATAATTCATGCATTTAAAAATAAAATTTTCCAATTTTATTCAATTTATGACATCGATTCTTCCTTGAAGCATGTATAGACATATCTAACTCTAATACTCAATTCTACACGTATATTACTGATTTTTGGTATTTATTGACTAGTATTTACTCCGGTGTAAAAATTTGATGTCAAAATTACTAAATCAAATATTGTGTTCAAACTTTTATTTAGTTTCTATTTTTGTGGCAAATTATTAAGCCGGTTAATTTATGAAATTTTTTTTTTTTTTAAAGACAAAACATTTAAACATACATATAATTATATTAACTTTAGATATATTAACTTTAGTAGAAATAATTTTGAACCAAACTTATATTATGTAAATACAAAAATGAAATAGTACAATAAAAATAAAGTGATTTTGAATTTTATGTACAAATTAGAATTTTCTATTGTATAGTTATGATTTTATAAGTTAGTACAATATAAAACCAATCGAATTTCAATTATATTTATTTCAATGATATCTTAAGCATATATGTAGCAAATCTGGATGAAACAAAAGATATAATGATTAATGCTTCAGATCCATTGGTATGTAATTCATTTGAACCTGTATTCAATATAATAATATGTGTTTTTATTTATCTCTTTATTTAATGAAAAAATGTATAATGAAAAGTATATGTACATAAATAAATAAATAAATAAGTTAAATGCAAATTTTATTTTTAACAAATTTAAAAACATAATTATGATCATAAGTATTGTTTAAATATTTTTTCTAAAAAAAATTGAATGTCTATAATTATTATAGGAATATATTCCAAATGGACGATTAACAATATTAAAACATCCGGAATTCGACACAGCAGGTGCATATAAATTTACAGACACCTTTCAATCAACTTCAAAAAAATTACTTAATGCAAGCACCGAGTCCAGGTATTCAGTAAGTATTCTTAGAATTTTTATAAATTTTTATAAATTTTATATGATAAATAATTTTATAAAATGTACTTTATTTTATGTTATTTAACAAAAATTTAAATACGAAGAAAAATATATTAAATTGTCCATTAAAAAAAAATAAATAACTATAAAAAAATACTTTATTTTTTAGAAAGATTTTTGGATTCTTCGAGATAATGAAAATCATCAAGAAGAAGAACTCTTCTGTTCTGGAAGACTTGCTATTCACAGTAAAGGAAATCAAGTTACAAACACTTTACAAACAGCTTATTGTTGTGAAACAAATATTTTACATGCAGTTTGGTGTAAATTTTACGTAAATGATAAAAATCAAATTTTAAAAGCAAAACAGAATAATTTTAAAAAATCTACAAAAGGAGCAGTTGATTGTATATGCTTACTTGATTCATATACTTTAAAAGTTTTTACTGAATTCGGAGAAAATTATATTTCCAGCTTACCATTCAAGGTACTCACTCTAGCACTATAATACTACTATAAAAATTTAATACTTAATTTAATATTTAGTGTTTTTCCACTGTAAGAATTACATTTATTTTTAAATAGTATAATTATGAATAAAAATATGTTGAGACACATTTATTAAAAATTCATTCCATTATATTTAAATACATAATAATATCATCATTTTAGGTTTCTGCAGTATGGCCAACAAAATATGGAATATTACTGGCAAAGTCTGTGCCATCGAACTTTTCTTATGGGTAATTAATTTATTTATTATCATTACATTTTATATAGTATATTATTGAAATTAATTTTTTTAGAATGACATCACTTGAAAATACAAAAAGTATTTCGGAAACAGAAGAACAAAATTCTCCTATTTTATATTCATTAACACATCCCTTAGATGATATTTGTCCGGTGATTATTAAACATGGTAAATGGGAATTTATACATATTAATTCGGAATTAGTTTTAAAAAAAAACAGTTGACAGCTTAAAATATGACTAATGAAATTTTTAAAAAAGAAAAACAAAATGGCTGATAAAAAATGTAATACAATTTAAAAAAAAAAAAAAAAAAACAAGAAAATTTAAAAGCAGTTGTCTTTTTAGAAGGCTAATTATTTAATGAGAAAAAAGTGTGAAAAATGATAAGTTTAATCATTTCAGTTCCAATCTATACCATTTAAAATGAATCCGAATAAGTTTTCAAATATAATTATTATATAATAATTAATTATTTGAAGCAAACTACATGTAAAAGGTTTATAATATTAATTTTTAGTAGTGTACTTGTAAAGCTACCTAGAAAACGTTAATTTCTATGGATAATTTCAGATAAGTTTGCACTACAATAAAGAAGATTTCTGCTTAATTTAGATAATTACCTTATTAGAATTACATTACATTAAAAAATTTATGAATTAAAATAATGCAATTATATTATTTAAATTTAAAATTTAAAAAATTGTAGTTATATAATTAATTTAGTGCAATGTAATTAAAGCTTGTAATTAAATTGTTTTAGACTTAATTTCAGACTTTTGTTACTAAAAACTATTTAATTTAATTTAATTTATGTAGGATCTATTACATACTTTTGGGATACAAATTTAAATATAATTTTTACGACTAGTGAACCATCTTTTGCATTTATTTTTGATGCAAAAACAGGATTGCATTCTATATATAAAATAAGAAACACTACAAGTGAAGAATGTCAATTTATAAATAACAACGGAGATAATACATCTTTAATATATAACTCCATATTTTCATCATCATTACATTATACTGGAAATAATGGATTAAGTATTAGAAGTAATAATAATAAGATCTGCATGAGTAACTTTGGTAAATATTTATATCTTACTCTTAGAAAATTTAATATACAAAATCAATAGTAGTTTAAAAATCCTAAATAATATTTTTTTTTTCAATTTATAAAAAATATAATTTTCAATGTATATTCATTTTCTTTTCGCCCGTTTAATCTCTAAAAAATGTTATAAACATAACAAAATGAGGAAAAATTTGAAATTAGACAAGTATACATAGAGAAGTCGTCTAATTTGTTATTACAAATTTATATACACAATATAATTATTTATATATCAAAACATTTGAATATGAAATTTGCTTAAAAATCGTGGATATTTTGTCGAAAAAAAAAATAATTAACAAAGTATAAATCATATGAATCATAAAAAATAATAATGTTATATAATAGGAAAATAATAATCATAAAGTAATATTTATATTTTCGGTAGATTAAAAAAATATTGTCAAAACATTTAAAATACTTTATTAAATTGAATACATCTACATAAGAATTATGAATATTTTTGTAGGTGCTTCAAGCAGTCCATTTCGTTCTAGAACAACATCTTACACGACAACTTGCTCTGCCAATATTTCGTTATCGTCTCAACATTTATCAAGATCACATAGTCCGATGGCTACGATATCTCGTTGTCAATCTCCAACTAATCCCATAGTTGCAACAATGAGCGGTACAATTTTAGGATATTATACCCATCACAATCGATCACATCACACACTACTAGCACTTTCACAAGCCCAATCGGACCGTAATACAGGATATTATAACAGGCCTTTAAATCAGTTTCCAAATTATTCACAAAAGGGAACAATATCACCAGAATTATGTTTAGAACATATTTGGACAGAGAATATCAATATAAATAAGTAAGTAAAAGATAGTATGTTTTAAATAATTATTGGATTTTTATTAGGTAATAAAAAATATAGAATGTAGAAGAATTTATTTTTTGTTATATTTTATAATAAAATAAGCTAACGATGTTAATTAAATAATATCCATTTATTACACTGATATTATTACATAATATATCATATTAATTACGTCATATTTTAGAGAAAATAATACCGGACAAGCATCTAGAGTTTTTCTTACTATAGATTTAGTTGGACAAACATATTTTTGTTACTTAGTACAGAATCAATGTCGTTTAAGTTTAATCAGATTAGAAAAATCAAACGATCCTGAAAGGATTATTTTGGGAATGGTAACTACGATATCAGCTAAGGATGCCATCAATTTACCGGTAAGAACTGATGTTACATTGTATTTGTTTTTTTTTTATGTTACATTGTATAATGTATTTTTAAGTTCAAAATTATTTCAAATATCACTAATATTTTTTTAAATATAACATTCTACAAATAAAATATATTACATACTATTTTCAGAAACATTTTATTTTCTGGAGATATTCTAATATTATTTTATTTTAAATACTGTGCTTAGGTAAATAAATAAAAAATACATGATCTTTAATAATCTTTAATATCAAAAACTACTAGAAAAAAACTTTAATTAAAACTAGTTTAATGGTCGAATGGGAAGATCTTTTTTTTTGAAAATTCTAGTAATAGTAATAATTATTGTCTATGTATTTAAGTTATAATAAATTAATTTAATATATTAATGTTAGTATTAGTATTAATAAGAAAAATAAAAACCGGATAAATATATTATATATTTATTTAATATTTCAGAAATTGAATATGATTGTAATTATGGAATTAAATGGAACTATGAGTATATATTCTGGTACGTCTTTTGTTGGAAAATTAAACATTCCAAGTATCATACCAAATATGGTGGGTAATAGTTACGTGTTATCTCATTTTTATACACGGGAACTATTATCACCATACCCAAGAAGAAGTTCACTAATTTCGCCAAGTAGAGCATCTACACCCCATATACATTTTGACGAAGGGGTGCATTTACTAAGTCCAGTAACTGGACCTAATTTAAACATAATAGATACTTCATTAATTGAAAATAGTCCTTTATATATAAAAAGTGCAGTCTCAAATAACTTGATTTTAGAATATGGAGAAAATAGTTTTTTTAAAGTTAGTTTACCAACACACAAATCATCACCTCTAGGTACGTACATATCAAATATATCATTATAATAATATAATTATAGATCAAATCTTATTAAATGTTAAATTCATTTTATCACAATAAAATTGCTAAAAAATCTATTCAACGATTACATGAATATAATTCTTCAATCTCTTCAGCAAAAAATAATTGAAGCGTTACTTTTTATTCGAAACGTAAAAGTCGAGAAATTGGTTCACCCAAAACTATAAGAGATATAATCATAAATGACGATTTATAATCGAAAAAAATTAATTATATCATAGTAAATTTTAAAAAGATTTGTGCAATAAAACAATAAAATAATCAAATGATTATTGTAATCATTATCTCTAAATGATAAATAATTTTAATTTAAGTGTAGTCATAAATTATGGATATCTTATATTAATTATATTTATTTTATAATTTTATTTCATAATCGTATTATATGAATATTAACAAACATTTTTATTCTGTTGTAGTTTTTATGTGTCTCAAAACACTTAAAAATATTTTACCTCGCGACCTTGCAATGCAGCTTCTAATCAAATGGTATGTTGCTAGAAATGCTCCAGGACCACAAGATTTAACTACTAATCAAGAATGGAACTTATTTTTAGTTATTTTTTTTACCATTTTCGGATATGACATCAATAAATTATACATAACAATGTCTAGCGATGTAGAAAACCACACGAGCGAACATTGTAGTCCAATGATCTTATCAAAAAAGCAAAAAACAATTAATAATGGCTCTATTAATGATTGGAATTATTTGATAGCTTCGGATGTTACAAATCAAACACAGATTTTCCTTCATGATGCGGTGGGAATGTGCAAATTAAAACAACATGATAATAACGAAACTATTACGGTTATCGAATCCGATACTACTCAGATAGATAAAACAACAGTTCAATCTGGATTTGTTACTCATTTACCTTATATTTTATTTTCGTTGCACTTACTTTATGAAGAGATTAAATTGAGTAGTAATATGTCAGAAAGTTCATTTTTATTAGCAAAATTACTATATCAATTGAGTATGGATTTAAATTTAACTACTTATAAGCAGCATTATTTCTCTGATTTTCCGACGTTAAGTAAGAATAAAACAGAATTTCAAATTAATGACATAGAGTTTCGTAAAATTGTTATACCTGATTTTATATCATCGCATACACCAGATATATTTAAAACACTTTACGACCTGTTAACGTTGTCGTCTGTAGTTCCGTATCCGTATATATTTCAAATTAATTCTTTAAGTAAAAATTTAATACAATTATTTACAATCTTTAAAAAGCAACAGCAGCTCAATATTTTAGAATTTGATCATTTATTTAAAATTATTAATCAGATTGAAAATCAGGATAAAAATATCACCGAGAAAGACGCGAAGGAAATAATGGAAGAAATCATTATGCTCTGTTATAAAACTAGTAAGTGCAAATTAATATTTATATAGGAAAAAGTCATATATTTAAAAAAAATCCTATTTCATTAATTATAATACAGTTATAAAAATCACTTTATTGTGCTATCGTAGTTTTAAAAAGTTTTCATCTAGCATCGTCATAAGATTTTCAAAATATAATGTACATTAAATATTTAAACGTATTTTTTTTTTGTTATTGTTTTAAAGGAATGAATAAACAAGAACTCGATAACTTACCATCTGGTATAAATTTCGTTCTTAGCAATATAATTTACCAATGCAGAGAAAATCCGCCAACTAATTGGCCATTATTAGCTTATGAATTGATTGATCGGCAAGATTTATCAGCTTTAGGGAAAAATGTATCATATAATTATCATTTTGATCATATACAAAAAGAGAATGTAAAGTATGATGGAAATTTTAATTATACAGAACGGAATGATGGAATGGAATTTGACTATACGGTGAGTAAACAATTCATTGTAAACATAAAAAAAAAGCTGTTATACTAAAACAATAATTGTAACTTATTTATTTATTATATAAATTAGCCATTTTAAAGGCTTACTTGTATTTTAGCAAATATTTATCTTTCATTAAAATTTACAAAATATATCATAATAATATAAATATAAAATATTTCATGTTTGTAAAAATGTTGAAGAATAAATAATATATTTTATAAGTTATTTTAGTAAATTTTCTACATTTGGTAATAAATAATAATAATAATAATAATAATAATAATAATAATTTTGATATTCTATTGATAAAGTTCCAAGTTAAAAAAGAACTTGTGAAGAAAAATAAATTATCGAAATCAATTAGCAAAATTAATCATTTGTTCCATTACATGAAATGATTTTATATCTATTTTAGCTACTACTACTACTACTACTACTACTACTACTACTACTACTACTACTACTACTACTACTACTACTACTACTACTACTACTACTACTACTACTACTACTACTACTACTACTACTACTACTACTACTACTACTACTACTACTACTACTACTACTACTACTACTACTACTACTACTACTACTACTACTACTACTACTACTACTACTACTACTACTACTACTACTGCTACTGCTACTGCTACTGCTACTGCTACTGCTACTGCTACTGCTACTGCTACTGCTACTGCTACTACTGCTACTGCTACTGCTACTGCTACTACTGCTACTACTGCTACTACTGCTACTATTACTATTACTATTACTATTACTATAACTATTAAATAATATATCCCTGCTTGTGATTCATTATCATACGTATACTTATAGATATTAAGGCTAAAGTTCAATAAAGATCACAGAGTTCGAGAAACTAGAAAATTACTTGATTCTTCAGAACCGATTAAAATTTCAATTGTACAAAGACCAGATGTCAGCGATCATGAATTTATTGAAGAACAAGAAAAATTCTTACACGCTCTATGCACGCGTACAATGGCACTTCCGATCGGTAGAGGAATGTTCACATTGAGAACGTCGATGCCCATCAATACCGAACAATTACCGATACCTCGTCTTTGCTTAACTGGTAAGAGGTTCGCTTACTCGTATTATTGATATTTAAAGCATTTTTTTAAATATGAAATCCCTATAAAATTTATAAACTTTAATTTATATATACGAGCTAGAAGTATTTAAATTTACTTGAAAATATCGTATTATTGAATATACCTGTAATTTTTAATATAAGTATAAACGCATTAAATATTAACGCAAAAGTATTGATAGAAACAAAATTACGTAAAATAGATAGATCCAGGTGACGTCGATAAAAATAAAAGGATGAAAATAAACTGAAAATATAATACGTATATAATTTTATATCAGATTTGATTTTATCGCCTATATTTAATAAGTTTTTAATTAACTATTGACTAACTTGATTTGTCTAAGTTATAAATAGTAAATTCTAAAGAAACATTCTTATTGTTTATAAATCTTAAGGGAGCTGGAAATTGATTGAAATTTCATTATTGATTTTCTTGTTCGTGAAAATGATTTCATTTTATTTTAAATTACAAAAGGATTATTAATCCATATTGAAAGAAACCTTTAGTTTTATTATTTTTTAAATATTTTTAGGTAAAGCACCGCCGCGTGGGTCAACAATTGAATTAACTCATATTGATGTCCCAACAAACATGAATTTATGGCCATTATTCCATAATGGCGTTGCTACAGGATTATGTATTCATCCGAATGCCTCAAATGTTGATTCAACTTGGATAGTTTACAATAAACAGCAACAAGGAGAATTCGGTATTGAGCACTCAGGGTTTCTAATGGCATTAGGCCTTAATGGTCATCTTAAAAATCTTGCTCCTTTCAGTATGTACGAATACTTAGTTGAATGTCACGAAGCAACCAGTGTCGGCTTATTGTTAGGATTATCGGCCACGCATAGGTCGTCAATGGACGTATCAATGACAAAATTACTTTCCCTTCACGTAGAAACTCTTTTACCTCCAACTAGTATTGAGCTCAATGTCCAACAAAATGTTCAAGTAGCCGCCCTTATGGGTGTAGGATTGGTTTATCAGGGAACAAATCATCGACACATCGCCCAAGCATTACTCTCCGAAATAGGTATATTAATACTTTCTACATACCTAATTATTTTATCTAATTACGTTATAAGATTAATACTTTCTTAATTAAAAATTAATAATAAATTATTAATAAAATAATAATATTAATATTTTATTTATAACATTATAAGTTAAAACGTGCGCTCATATTTTTTTTATAAATCACACAATTGCTTAACTATAGTGACAACTATTGCTTTTGCGTTTTAACCTTTTGCTCCTTACTGCTTAAATGGATAAATAAACAATGTATAATTTACGTAACATTATGACCGTTTTAAATTTGCAATTGTTTATACCATTCATAATTGTAATTTTTCTAAAACAACATACTTAAAACTTTCTAAATTTTTAGCAATAATTATGTGATTTTTTTAACCTTTCTTGCCATTGTTTTCAAATAATTTCGATAAATTAACTTTTACGCTATAGTTTTTTTTTGTTTACGATTTAACCAGAAATTAAACATTATTCAAATTTTTTTTAAGCCTAGATATATAATCGACGTATAGAGATGGTTTATTTTATTTGCGCTATTCATATTTTAAATATATACACACGAAAATTCTCCCGATTAAATTAATTATCTTATATCTTAATTGTCTTTTCACTACTTTTAATAAAAACTGTTTTTAAATTTTTCGTAGGGAGGCCACCAGGACCGGAGATGAAAAATTGCGTAGATAGGGAATCTTATTCTCTAACAGCTGGACTGGCATTAGGATTAGTACTATTAGGCTCTGGAACTGGCTCAGATTTAGCTAACATTCCTGATACCCTTCATTATTACATGGTTGGAGGTAACGTCAGGCCTTTTTGTGGTGCACAGAAGGACAAATACAAATCACCCAGGTATTTACAAATAAAATTATTTAAAAATACCTGTACTATATAATTGCAATATAAATAGATATTGCAGTAAATTATTCTTATAGCGAATTCATATAAATCATTATTAAATAGATATATAATCTCTTATCAATATAACTGATATTTAAGTTTTAAACAATTCAATGAAATTTATATTTAAAATGAATTAATAGAAATGTTTATTATTATATATATATATATATTTTTTTTTTCTTATACAGTTATCAAATACGCGAAGGGGATTCTATAAATATTGATGTTACGAGTCCCGGTGCTACGATAGCACTAGGACTAATGTATCTTAAATCAGGTAATCATGCTGTCGCGGAATGGATGGCCGCGCCAAATACACAATATCTTTTAGATTTTGTAAGGCCTGATTTATTACTCCTCCGAATCCTATCGAAATCTTTGATTCTGTGGGATGAAATCGAACCATCAAAAACATGGGTTTCTAGTCATGTTCCCGCTATTGTCGCGAAATATAAATTACAAAAACCTACAGCTTACATATCTGAACCTATAGATTTAGAAACCATAAAGTAAGTATTGCATGCATTGTGTACTCAATTATTGACTTATTTTTATTCTACTATGTAATATACTTTATAATATATTAAAATCATTTTTTATAACTATTTCTGTTTATACAAGATTTAAAATTTTAATTTTTACATTTTTATTTCATTATGAAGATTTTTTATAATTAACTAAAGGTATTTTTTACAATATCAATTACTTATGAAAGAAAAATATTTCCAAAATTAATTAATTCATATATTTTTTAAATATTTCTAAACGAAAAATTATCCCAAAAAACAAAAGGTTTTCTACTAATTTATATTTATACCAGAAATTTTACATACTTTCGTGTTTTTTATATCCAATATATAATATAAGTCTTTAAAAAAAAAAAAATAAAAAAATAGAAAATATATTTTTAAATATTTTTACAAAAATATGTATAATATGACATAGATAGAGATATATGTCACAGTAAATAAGTTGAATGTGTACTTATTTATGTATGTGTTATGCATGTATATCGGTTACACTGAAATGTAATAAATTGTAGATCGAAAAATAGTTTATAATAATGTAATATTATTACATTATTTTTCAGTCAAGCCTATTGTAACATTATTGCTGGCGCGTGTATGGCTGTTGGTTTAAAATATGCTGGAACTGAAAATATGATAGCTTTTAAAACTCTCTATCATTTCTTAAAAATGTTTATGACTTTGACTCACAAATCTGTCGCAGAACTCGCTGGAAAAGCCACAATTGAAACTTGTCTTAATGTAGTTCTACTTTCTGCATCTATTATAATGGCAGGAACAGGTAATTTAGAGGTAAATTTCATTATATATATATATATATATATATATATATATTTTTTTTTTTTTTATTGTTATTATTATGATGATGATGATGATTATTATTATTATTATTATTATTATTAATTACATTATATAAAAATATGAATTTATGAAAAAATACATTATGAAAAATATGAATATTCTTTATGAAGTTTATAAAACAAGTAGAATTTTGAAGATTTTTACTTGAAAACGTTATAATGTTCGTTTCATCGACAACATTTTTATTAACGTAGTTCAGAAAATAAAATTATAAAAATAAAAGTAAAATAGATAAATAAAAATATAGGCAGAATATATCTGATAAGTATTTAAGATTTGGTCTTTAAGATGAGTAATTTTGTTTAAATAAAATTTGAAGGATTACTTTATTTGGATTTGGAAGAATTCTAAACGGATATGGAATAGACGAACTGAATTAATTATTAATTTTAAATCGTATTTAAAGTAATTTGAACCACATCTTATTCATATTCAAACAATCTCGCAATTACTTCCTTTGAAAAATTTTAAACACTTTATTCTTCGTAATGTTTAGATTTGATCGCGCCTCAGCCTCTTTAATTTTTACATAATTAAAATGAATGATCAAACAATGTAGAATAATGTAGAATAAATATTGTTCATTTAAAATATTAGACAATTTTATGAGATACGTCTTTGAATAAATATATGCTTTGCATTACCATCTCATATTTAAGACTACATTTTTTGTACGCTGATACAAAAGTTAGAAAAATTGTTGCTTGTAGTAAACTAATCTCGTCTATAAGAACTCAGTTTTAATTAGTGCCTAATATTATATAAATTAATGTTTTATTTACCTTTAAATATTAACGTAGCGATGTATTTTTATTACTAAGATACTTAGAGTATGCAGGCATATTAGAACACGAGTTGGACCTAGCAATAGTGTTGTAACATATGGATCACATGTAGCTACACACATGGCCCTCGGATTCCTATTTTTGGGTGGTGGAAGTCATACATTATCTAATGATTCATCGTCGATTGCAGCTCTTTTGATTTCTTTATTTCCGAAATTTCCAACCCATAGTAATGATAACAGGTAAGATTATAAATATTATAAATAATTTAAAGGAACGTAAAAGCAATAGTTAATCTTAAAAGCTTTGAACATATGTCTTTACGTAAATATGCAATACTAAATAGTAATTTTACAATTTCTGACACGTGAAGGTATCACTTACAAGCTCTCAGGCATTTCTATGTCCTTGCGACTGAGCCGCGTTTGTTATTACCGAAAGATATTGATAATGGAAAATTTTGTTATGCAAAAGTACGATTGACTTTCCAATCGAATACTCAAAAGGAAGGTCAAAGAATTATTCTTAAAGCACCTTGTCTATTACCACAGCTTGACAGATTAAGCAAAATCGAATTAGACGACGATAGATATTGGAAAATTACTTTTGATAGAAATCGAAATTTCGATCAACTTAAAAAAATATTAAATGCTAATTGTGTTTTAAATGTTAAACAACGAGCTGGCTGCTTATCACATATGGAAGATCCACAGGTAATAATATTTCTCCTAATCTTAAATGATAATTATAAGATTTTAGAATTTAAAAAAATAAATTATTAAATAACATCGTAAAGTAATTTGCTATTACGATATCTATCTTTCGAAAGCTTTTCTTCAAGATTTTTTCCAAGGCTCGGAGTTCATTGAATGTTACAGATAAACTAGATAAATAAAATAAATAAAGTCATTGTAACATTCTATTGAACAAAACAAAAAATAATATTCAATACGGTGAATTTGAACATTGTAATAAGGATTCTTAAAATTAATAAAAAAAATAAATAAATAAATAAATAAATAAAAGAAAATAAAAATTCATAAAACAAACCTCTCGCTCGAGAGTAAAGTTTTAAAATAATGTTCGAAAGAAAAAATATAAAATAAAATATTTCACGGGTTTAAAATGAATTCTTACGATATTTATTGCTAATCTCACATTATATTCTGAGAGCAAGATAATAATTATTTTGTAATAACATTGTTATTTAAATAAAAATTATTAGTATTATTATAATTTAAAATTATAATAATATTCTTTTGTTTTTAGGGTTTTCGTACTTTATTAGCTCAAACCTTAACGACAGAAGATGTTATTATCTGGACTGCGTCTTTAAGACAAATAACATCATTTACTACTGACACAACAGTACTTAATTTTGTTAGTCGATTTTTGAAAAAAGGAGATTTGAGTAATCACGTGCGCTGTGACAATTTCTGTATGAATAAAATACACAACCAACTGAGTTCGTTATGCTTTGCGTATCTTCCGAGCAATTCTCGGGAAAAAATTGATACATTAAATCAAGTTTATGAAATTCCTCAAGAAATATCAGTAATAGAAAATCACTTTTTACAAATTTTAATAACTATGACTTACGAATGCGTAATTAGAGATAAAATTAATTTCCTCCCACTCTGGGTTAGTATTTACAAGATACTTACAACAGTTGAACGTCAACCAAAAACGAACCACATTTGGCAAATTAAATTTTTATACTCATTTAAGCATTCTAACGATTATGAATTAGAAAAATTACTCAATATGGAACATATTTTTGCAAATAAACAGCGCATATGTCGTATTATGGATAATTGGGAGAGTGGTACGTCATAATATTATTATATCATTAATTTACTGTTATCATCCGTACATCGTGTATACATGTTTTATTTCTACAGATCTTTCGTTACTGCTAAAGAAATTTTCTAAAAATGGTCATGTTCAAACTCAAATTGAAGACTTTGACAAGCTCGTTAGTTATACATTAAATTATAATATACCTTGTGAAATAGATAGATTTAGTATAAATGCACCAGGTACTTATTTCAAATTTTTTACTAAAGTATTATATAATATATATTCATTGTTTTAAATACATTTTAATAACTGATTTATTCTGTATTTTCAGAAAATCCAATTAATAATAGAGAAATGTCTTGTTTAAAAATTTATGGAGCTTTCAGATTAAATACATTGTTGAAGTCAAATGAAATGTAATTAAAAATTGTTGTAATATTTTTTATAATACTAATAAATTTAACTTAAATTAAAGCAATTCTTTATTTTATTTTTAACGATTTGTAGTAAAAATAATATCATATATTTAGAAAAAAATTCTCCATTTAAAAAAGGAAAATTCTACAAATATAATGTAAGTTAATATAAAATTTTTCGTTTATTTAGAGAATTTTAAAAACTACATTTAATAAACAAATTTGTTAAAAAAATTACGCTATTTAAATTATAAAATAAATTTTGAATATGTAAAAAATTATTTTTATATTGACAGATTTTAACAAAATGAATGCATAACAATTCATGATTTTTAACATTATTTTATAAATTTGAAACATAAATTTAAATCTATATCTCTAATACGTGATATGATAAATGATTTATCTACTTTTAGTAAACAGCTTGATTTTCACTCCGATACTCAATAATCTTGATGCAAAATCAATAAATAAAAAATGCTTTTTAAAATGCTCTTTTTAAATCGTAAGTGGTTAAAATTACAAAAAAAATTATACAACATAATATAGCATGCGATTCGGTTTCGACCTTTGAATTTTGTAGCATTGTAGTGACTGCAATTGCTGAAAAATAGCAATCTTCATAATTCTGATAATAATCTTCATTATTTTGATAATATTTTTCATTTTTATTATATTATTTTAGGATATCTTATAAATTGTATACCAAGTCATTATATTAATTTTTTATATAACTGTACAAATATATAAATTACAATTAATTAAATAAATTAAAAAATTAATGTTGGATTTATATACAGTCTATAAAGGTTCATTTTCATAATTCATAGGAATGCCATCGCGACCTTTTTCAGCTAATTTTATACTAGTTTCACCCAATTTTTGTTCAAGCCCATTCCACCTTTTTGAATATAAATTATTAACTTCATTATTCATTAATGTTCCTCTTTCCCTTTGAACAAGTACATTATTCATAGTATTATCGCTATTATTTTTTCTCATTTTACAAGAAGCAAGTGAAATGTCTGATTTTGATGTTGCACAGAACTCCTTATAATGCAATCCTGTAGGTAAAATTTGTTTATAGTCTACCACATGTAATAATGAAAATTCTCTTAAATCATTAAAAGCTAATTCAACTTCAAAAGGTGTGACGATTGGTTTTAAATACTCTTTTGAATCAATTAAACTACTTTCTGGACATGTTATGCTTATAAATATGTCTACCTAAAATAAAATATAACAAAAACATTATACAAGAATTTTAATTATATAATAATTTTATTATTTATTATTTCTACAATGTCATTTCTACAATATTTATCAGCAAGTGTGAGTCAATTTCAATATTTTACATAGAAAAATTTTAAAATAAACATACTTTAGTACCATGTATATTTAATGAAATTTAAAAAATTATATTATAACTTCTACTTGCAATAAATATTATAATTACAATTTAAGTATCTTGTTACGTAGTAAGGTACCACTTTTTATTTTGAAAATTTAATATGTACAAAGAATTTTGTTAATTTCTATAAATTGAAGCATAATTATTATTAAAAAAGTAGCATATAATTAGTTAGAATGAATAATACTAACCTGATGAAAATTTGCTAATTTTGTTGGAGTTATTTTTCCTACATTGAACATATACATTTTTTTCCCTACTTTTTTAAGAATAGACTTTAAAGCTTCTGTAATTTCTAAATAGTTTGCAACATTTAATGAAGCTATAATTATACCAAATGTTTGAGCATCTTTTATCTTTTCAATTAAAAAGCTCCTTCTTTTAAACCATAATGAATGTAAAAGATTATATTTATACATTTTATTACCATCAAAGTAATGACAATCATGTAATGGTAAACACATAAATAACGAGATTAGAGTTTTATCATTCGGTCCCAAAAATACAGCATCATAATTATTTAATTCATGTTCAGAAGGCAAACTAAACTGCCTTCCTAAAACGGACGTACGATGCTCATTTAAGTACGTTTTTAAAAATGTAACATTAGAATTACAATTTAATACAGACAAAACCAAATTTGTATATATATTTTGCAGATTCTCATAGATCTCTTCTGTAAATAAAAACAAATTTTTATAATAAAATTAGAAAACATATATGTTTTATATTCACAAATTTTTAAATTATATGTTAAACAATGTAAACTTTAATTTTTTTAATGTGTAATTCAGTTAAATAATTTATTAAATCATCATGAAGTAGAATATTTTTTGTTCATAATATAAATGATATGTGATCATTGTATATAGTAATAAAAATATTTTTTGTTATAAATTAAAAAATTATGAATATTTTAAAATCATATTATAAAATTAAATTTTACCAATAATATGTGCATATGATGTATTATAAAATAATACCATTTTTTTTGTTTTGTCCTCAAAGTATTTATTAAATTCTTTATAAAACAAGTCTATGTCAAGTTGTTTTTTTTCAAAAACATAAAAAGTTGGCAAATTACTGGTACAACTTAAACAAGCATGGCCAAATTGTATACATGCATCTGCATCAACACGATCTACACTAAGTTTATCGCTACAGCAAGTATCATACGATATATCACCAATAATATACAAGAATGCATTTGAATATTTTTGTAAAAATAATACTATTTCAACAGATTGATGCATAAGATAATCAGGAATCTGTAAACATATCTAAAAAATAAAAATGATAGATTTTTAATTATATCATTACAATTACAAATCCATCTGTATTTTTTTATAATTAATATTAATTATTTTTGATCATTAACATAATGTATTATTACTAGATGCTTTTTTTAAAATATAGTTTTAAAATATTTGAGAACATTTAATTAAAATATAAAATAAAACTTATTACTTGAAGCTAATATTTATATTATAAAATAATCTATTGCTATATAAAATATTTACTCTTTATTTTTTATGCTTTCTAAATTTTTATATTATAATTCATTCTACTAATCATATAATGATTCATTCTTATTTTATTTGAATATTATGAATAATGATATATTAATATGTATTAACAAGTTTAACTTACCTTTTTAAATGATGACTTTTGTATCCAATTTCCACACTCTTCTAAATCAATCATTTTAGAAAACATCAATAAATCTTCTAGATTATATAAATCTTTTATTTAGAGCTATCGTGAATCTACATTAACATCGAATTCTAACCTTTAACAAAACATTTCATTTTAAAAAAACTTATATTTTAATTTACTTAATAAAATTTAGATATTATTAGTCAATTAAAAAAAAAACAACTAAAATTACAGTAAACTAAACAGTAATTAGTCGTTTTACAATTTCTGAATTAACGAATGAAATTTTCAACGTAACAGTTTTTCAACTAATACTGTTTATAGAAATTATTGCTCTTTCTCGATAAATTTTAATTGCCAATCCATTTAATACTTAATCTATAATTAACTTTATAGTTCAATTACTAACTTTTACGTATAGATGTATTCAGTTAAAAATCATTCGAAATGCATTTTAAATTTAATCTTCTGTTCTTGAAGAAAAGAGAACATCTGTAATCTATAATATATTTCTTAGAAATTTATGACTAATGTAGCATAAAGTTTAAGATAGATTTAAAAAAAATAAAAGCGCGAATATTTAAAACTGTAAATTTCTAATAAATATATTATACTAAAGAATCTACCAGTAACCAAAAAATAATTAAAGAAATTCTTTAAGTAAACTTAAATTAATACTGCATTTTTAAGGTTGTATTTGGATAGTAATAATTATATAATTTTTTTACATAGTTCATATTGAAATTTTTGTAATAAAAAAAATTGATTTGCATTAGTTACAACAAACGCTTTTAAGCACGCAAATAAATAAGCATCTGAATACTCGTAGGATTAATTTATTACATTACAATAAATTTTACATATCCATGTCATAGGAATAATCATGAATAAATAAACAGATCAATAAGCAGGTAAATATACAATAATCTTATACTACATCAAAATGTTCATTTTTTTATAAATAGTTATTGCCAAAAAGTGTAATATATTTTTCGTTGGAACTGGAAATAATCATAAAAGTTCGAACTCACAATGCATTCATTGATAGGCCTCATAAGCTTTCGGCAGCGTAATATCATTTACAAAATTAATTAATAAAATGACACATATTAGCTATGCAGTACAGTTAGCTATGCATTTTGTACGAAAAAAAATCAATGTACTTGCTTTTAATTACATATTACTAATGGTTGTCGTTGAGCCAAAAATGTATTAAAATAAGACCACAAATAGTTCATACAACTAATCGAATTATTTATGCCTTACGTAACAATATTAAGTTATTTAAATAACATAATACAAAAAAAAACGTTCGGAAAAAAAGTCGAAGGTTTATACGGAAAAATATTTAAATGTTATAATAAATTGGGTACTATTAAACTGCTACTAAATCTATAATGAATGTATAATCTATTTAAAGTATATTATTAAAAGTTATATTGTGACAATCCTTGCTTCTGCAGGCAACAACCGAGCGTGGGAGGACAGAGAGGGGGATAGACGAATTACGATATAAATAACAATTATAATATTATTTACAAAATGTATTCGTACGAATGCATTTAATGAGCGTGTTAATTGGTATAGAGATTTACACATCTGTGTACAAAGCTACGTATCTAGTGTTATACCTGTGGTTCGGATGCACGTGTGCCGAAGCACGTGCGACAGTTACGTGTGTCAGATATGCGTGCGTAGTGTCGTGTGACGAAGGTAGTGTATTTACAATTTTCGCATCGCGACGGTCAGCGCGCGAGTATGTGTAGTCGAGAGGAAGGAGCAGAAACCCTCACCAGATACCAGGTGATATCACTAGACAGTCAGGTCGAGGGATGTAAGCATTTCCCGTGGACGGATAGTAAGAGGATGGGGATTCCCCGGGGCTTGGTGTTTTTGACCTATTCGAAGACGAAACAGAAAATCATCCCAGATCTCAATTTCGCGCCCTTTTTATTACATTCGCCGGTTTCGGCGGCTAGTTCTTGACATATGGAATGGGTCGGGATGACAACTTTGCAGAATATTTGACATCCCCACTTGTCTACCCCACTATTGGCCAGAAGCGTGTAGGAATCGTTTACGCGGCAGTGTTCATGGATACGTCGTGTATGTTTGGGCTGGAGTGAGCACTTTGCCCAGTTCTTTTAGGATTGTGAAAGAGACCCTCACGTCGAGGATAGACATTGTCATTGCAATATTACGATTTTTTTTTTTTTCCTTTTACAGGAACGATATAATACAATTTAATAAAATTGGAATGTAACTCAATGCCAACTTTTAATGTTAATGAAAAAGTTTATTAAATTTTTACAAATTATACAATGTATAATTTGTTTTTGTATGAAAATGAAACAACTTTAACAATGCGTATTAATGCTCAATGTATATTTGAAAATGTAATTGAAATTAATTTAAGATACATCTAGATTAATTTATGCATATAATAGACGATAGATTAATAAATCATGTAGTTACAAATTTTTGTTGTATAATTATCTTTGGTTTCTTTTTGTTAATCTATAGAAGACTTGACGGAAGCATTTGGTAATATAAAAATCTCTTTTGAATTGCTAAAGAACTTATTATAAATTTGCAGTAAGCTTAATTTATTTCTTTTTTTTTTTTTTTTTTTTTTTTCTTTTAAATTTCATCAGAATAACATCAGATTAAGATTATAATTGCTTTACGCATGTGCAGTATGCTCCCTAACAGATTTTGAGGTTAGAATATAAATTTTTATTAATAATGGACAAAGGTTTGATTATTGTAAATATTTTGTCTTGTAAAAAATGTAATTAATAAAAGCATAATACTTTAAGATCGAAGAATAATTTTATATTAATATAATTTAATAAGATGTTTATGTATAATAATTGTTATAAGATGAAATTTATTTTAATGTTTTAAAACTGTTGTTAAAAAAAAAATACGATTCGACAAATTAAATAAACAACGTAAAGAATCGGACAATATAGAATAAATATTTTATTAGTTTCATTTTTTTCAAATTAAAGTTTAGTGGTTAGGTCGTACATGTTTATGTGTAAGGCTTAAGAATTACTGAATTTGTCAATTTTATAATTATTAATATAAGAATGCAATAGACTCCTAAACTGAGGTGAGGTGAGATCAAAAATTAAATAAAAGTACGTGTTATTTAAAAATTAAAGAACAATTTAAATCTGTTTTATTTATTCTAATTGGTTTTTAATTGCCACCATATTTTATGGTTATTTTAAGGTAAAATTATGTACATGAAATCAAATATGAGATTATAAATGCTATTTAACTTTTAAAAAATTAGAATTAAATTAGAAGTTTTAATTACATAAAGTATAGCATCTTATTTTATTAATTTTGTATGTACTTAAACAGAAATGTACTTAAACATTTTACTTACATATACATATCATACATACATATATGTAAATTTCTGTATTTAATTTATTATATATTTAAATGAGTATGTTTAAAACTGTGGTCTAATATTTTATAATGTATTTTTATCTAATAAAAATAATTGTTTAGAGACAATATTGAATATAATTTCCTAAAAGTACAAAATTTTAGAAACGATTCACAAATACTTAACTTGTTTTGTGTTTAAAAATTATAAAAACTTAAGATAATTGCTTATTGTAATTATGTTGCATCGATTATTAACAGTAGATTAATATAATCCATTTCAATTAAATCAAAATTCAGTAAAATTCAGAATTATAGTTATTGCCTTTATACATTTTAATATAATATACATATACATTTTATAATAAATTTTTTTATATTTTAAAGCTAAATGTCAAATGATTCGGATTTATTCTATAAAAATTATTACATTTCAATTTTGAATAAATTATTTTATTTATAACATTAACATTATAAACAAGTTAATAGGATTAAGCTATGATAAAAGAAATATTAAATTGAAAGTGTATAATTGTTTCAAAACCAAAGCAAGTAATTATTGAAGAATTTATTATAATATCTAATGATATAAACATATTTATTATTTATCTGTTTAATCGATAAATGTATATATATATATATAATGGTACATATCTAAATTGTATTTGCTATTTTTCCAGATTTATTAAAAGCTTAAATATTAGTTGACTTATAAAATGACTGTGTTGAATAATTAAATCCATATCAATTCAAAATAACAATTGACTTTTTTAATATTTATTGATATTTTTTATAAATTATATATAAATATAACTTATTATTTGTATTATGTATTTTATTATTATAGAAGAATATTACTGTCAGATTGAACAAATATTAAGCAGGACTCTTATTTAAAAAAATTTTTAATATCAAGAAGAATATGCTTTCATTAATTTTATATTTTTTTTTATTATTAATATAATTATACTGATTCTCAATACATGTTACACAATTAAATATAAAAATAAAACATTCAATTACGTACTTAAAAAAAAAAACAATAAGTCTTCAATTTACAAACTGAAGATGCTATTGCAATTAAATGAATTTTTTAATTTTAATAAATTCATTCAAGTTTATGGCCTGCCTTATGAGTAAAGCTTAACGGAAAGGGTCTAACAAATCCGATAAAAAAACTAAATAGTTAGATATTTAATGGTAGTAAATTAAATGGTAGGATTTCTAAAGCTCTTAATTAATTATAATGCGGTTTACAATTAATTCCCAATAATAAGCACTCGAAACTGGCATTTCAAACAGATATTTTAAAAAATATTATTAAAATTAAAAATTCTAAATTAAAGAAGAAAGGGAAATAAATAACTAGTTAATCTACATAACATTTCATAAATGTTATGACCGTTGACGAATGATAAGCATTTATTTTGAAAAAAAAATTGATATTAGATATTAATTTTTTTTTTTAAGACTGGTGATAACTCTTTATTTTTAATCACGTGATTTTTATAAAAAGTTTAATAAAATTTTTGATTAAATTTAATAATAATTGATATTTGTTAAAAATGTTATTAAACAATTTATTTGGATAAGTTGTCTTATGTTTATTTGTTTTTATTTTTTAACTTCACGTAATTTATATTTAAATTATATTTCTATTTAATTATAATTAATTTAAATAAAACGCTTTTTTGATTATTATTTAAAACTCTAGTTTTGTTAATTAAACACTTTTTTAATTTTACCTAGAAATTATTAAAATAATAGTAAAATTAATGGATTCTATTTTCTTTTCACATCAATTACTGCAATTGAAAAAAGCTAAAAATCAGTAGATGTAATTTGGTGTAGTGTATAGGATCTATAGATGTTAATGATCACTTTACTAAAACAGCAATTTCTGTAATTCGCTCAAAGCATTAAAACAATAAATGAGTTATATAAATTTTTTTATAATTGATAATTTCTTCATTTACTGATAGAATTAAGATTTAAATTAATCAAACCATCTTTAAACATTTAGGGTTTACTATTTTTGTCGCTATATTTCGAGCATGCGCATTATATTATATGGTTATAACAATACTAATTATATTAAAACTGTAAAATATTTTTAAAAATTAATTGTATCTAAAGAGGTCAAAAAAATTTCTAATCGCTCTCGAAATAAAAATTACAATTTCCTATCATGTGGAATGTATCAAATATAGTATAAGAATATTTTTTGTAGATTTATTTCAAAGTTAAATATTATGATTCCATATGGTTTGAAAGTGACTGAATGATTATGATAAAATCATAAAAGCTTCATGTAATTTAATAATAAATTTGAATGGAACCAAAAAATTTTACAAATTTATTATGAATACTTAGTAATTTCTTAATTTAATAATCATTTATGTATTATTTTTAGATTTAAACTTATTGTACTGAAACGATTTCATTGAAAACTTCGATATGATGGCCGAAAAAGACTACGAGAGCTCCGATGATGATCCAGATTTTGAGGTCCCTTTGGAAAACGAATCCTCTGCTGCCTCTTCGGAATCAGAGTGCGAAAATACGGCTTCTGAAACGGATGATATATGTGAGAAAAATAATAAAAGAAAAAGGAAAGGTTCGACCCGAAAGAATAAAGTAGCCAAAAAACAAAGTTGTGTAACGAGTAGTTCGGATAATGAGGATCTGAAAATTTCTCCAACAGAAGAAAAAGCAAGAGCAGACTCACTCTGGCAAGACTTTTTAAGCGATACAGGTATATTTTAAACTGTATAATTCAATTCGATATAACCGCATGATTATACAGTTACATTATATTGGTGGTAATGTCTTTTATAATATTATATAATTATTAATATAGACTAGTTAATTTTATAAAATGATTCGCTATTTTCATTTACAAAATCGAGAATATATTTTATTTTTTTCAAATTTTTTCATCTAATCGATTAATTTGTAATATAAAATTACTATTACGTTTTATATTGTCTAGGCCGATCTTTACAATACAAAATGTAAGCCAATTATGCTTATTGATTGTATTTTAAATTTTATAACTTTAAAATAAATTTATTAGTTATTAATAATGAGTACGGTGCAAATAATAGTTAAAAAATTAGTAAAACCATTTAACTATTAATTAAAAGTTAGTACAATATTTATTAATAAGTCTATTTATGCAGTAAATAGACTTCGTATTCTCTCGAAGTCATCTCGAGGTAGCGATCTATAAAACAGTGATTTTCATTACATTTATAATACTTAATGCATTGATTTTAAAGTTTAAATCTATGCCTTGACTGCATAAAAGTATTGGTAAAAGGATTTGAAATTATTGATTATATCGTAAATACAAATTGTAAGTTTAAAAGAAAATAAAAATGAAATTATGATGTAAAATAAATCGCCGCAAACTAAATAATTGTAAAGGAATAATAACATGGCTCGGTAAAATATATCCTGAAACCTATTTTTTGGAAAGTTCATTCTTATCCCATTGATTTGTCTAACATCAAAACTATGTTGAAAAAAAAAGAAAGTATTAAATATTTTATTAAAGATGTTACTGATATAATTATATATTAATTAATTGATAAAGCAATAATGCTTTAGCAGCTTATCTATAATATTTTATAAATGAATATACACTTTTGCCAATTGAACTCTAAATCTTTAATTTTACTAAGTTTTTCTTTTTTCTTTTTATATTTATAAAAACCGAATTTAAAAAATTTATAAATTTTTTAAATACTTTTTATCATTAGAACACTTTTCTGTCATTAATATACTACAAGTTTTTCGGCACATCTAAATACTATAAATATTAGTTTAAATAAAATATTTCACAAAACATAGTAAAAATTATGGTAGCATAAATTATCTCCCGTTTAAATATTATTTATAAGGTTGTATTGCTTTATTTCCACTCTCATAAATAAGCGAGAAGTTAACTTAAAAATAAGATGTCATTGATTAATTAATTGATTTCACTAAAAATCTAAAATTTATCTAATTTTTCATGCGTTAACATGTGTTTGATAGTAACAAGATAATTTACTTATTGTGTTTTTTAAAATACCTGAATAATAATTGTATTATACGGAATTATTTTTACCTTTCAAAATATTTTATATAGTTTTGTTTCCTATAATGAAACTACTATACCTTATAATTACAGCTACTTCATCGAAAATACGGTCAGATACCAGTTCGACGAAGAAATCTGCAAATATTTCAGAAATTACTTCTAAAACAAGCACGGATAAAAAAGAAAATGAAGTTAAGGGTAATTCTAAAGAAATAATTAAAACTAAAAAAACCTCACCGATTTTATCGAATAAAAATGAAGATAAATTGGCCACGTCGTCACAAATACTTACTAAAGAAAATGCGTTGAAAAAACCAAACAATATTTCAAATATGCTAAGCAATTTAAAAAATAAATCGAAATTGACAACATTGGAAAAATCGAAACTTGATTGGAATCAATTTAAACAAGAGCATGATCTTGAAGAAGAAATATCTCGTTTCAATCGTGGTAAAAGTGGTTATTTGGAAAGACAAGATTTTTTACAACGAACAGATTTGAAACAATTCGAAATTGAAAAAGAATTACGAAATGTAGGAAAAAGAAAATTCGACTTCCATACGTAATACCTTTTATATGTATCTTAGTTCCTACTCATAAAAGCATTTCATTATAAAAACTATTAATATTTTAAATTGAATATTGTATTGACATTATAACAATAATAATATTGATCATAATTTAATTAAAACGTAATAATCGTCTTCATATAATGTAAAATATTATAAGCTATCTTAAATAAACAAAAAATAATACCTAGTTTGTATTATTTTATACGTCACATGTAATTATACTCGTATATTATTACGATAAGATTCGTACACAAAATAACCGTAATTTATCATAAAAGTAATGTGTCTCTAGTACGGAAATAAGTATCAGTATTAAAAAAAAAAAAAAAAAAAAATGAATTTTTTATACCTGACTATTGTTACGTCGGTTCGGGATTTAATGTAAACCGATCGTTTTTGCAACCCTTCTTCGCCGAGAAAGGGTCGCCCTGCTCATTTTAAGCTTGAATTTTACTTCAATAGCTCATGATGAACGATATTTATTTTAAATGCGATGAGAGGTAATAATTAATATATTTCGAGAAATTAGAAATATATATATATATATATATATATATATTGAAATTGATAAAATATTTCTCATTTACTTTTTTGCAGACTTTGCAGTAATTGTGGACTCGTATCTCTCTCTTTTCCCGTCACTTGGCCTAGATATGAGTTAGTAGGGATGGGGTTGCTTTAATTTAATTGAAGTAATTCAAAGTAATGCGGTTGAAAATTTCGGGTCTCGTTTCTCGGGTTCAATGGACGAGTTTCCCGACTGTCTATTGTTATATTGCCTCTTTCGGCATTGGCCTATGATTTGCCCAATATTATTACAGTAAGTGCATTCTTCTAGTATCTCACGCTTTCTGCAGTTTGCCGATGTAAGACCAACTCCATTGCAGTGTTGATTTTACTGGGTCCCGTAAATTATTTCTTCCGCTCAGTGTAAAGCAATTTCTGGCTGCATGTCCTGTCTTTTGGCAAATTTGGCAGGTTATATTCGCGCTCTAGTTTATTTTGTTGCGACGTCTCTTGAGTTAAACCGAGGTTGCAGCGAGTAGCAATTTGTTGCACTGTATCCTATTTTTGTTTTTGCATATTTAGCAGGTGATGGTAGTTTTAATATTATTTAACAAATTCGTGGGGCATTCCTTAGCCGAGTGGCTATTGACCGTCCAATATTGGTGCCCAGTTGGCATGTTTCTATAAGCCGGGTAAGCTTCATTTTCAATTCTCTTTGCTGCATATATGGCAGGTAAGTTTCATTTTCAAGAGTGTTTGGGCGTGATATACGCAATGGGCCAGTGTGTGTGCTCTTTGGTAGCAGAACTGACATTCCAGATTCCAGCTTGTGCCTCAACGCCTAATCGCTGTTGAATTTCTGATTTTAGTCCTCTAGTAAGGTAAGCCACCACGTTAGCCTGTGTGGAGCCGGTCCTCGACATCAAAATCACTGCTTTTAAAGCTCTTAAGTACTTGAGAGCATTCGATAAGCCTAAGCCGCAGTTTTTTTTTTTTTCAAATGAAAGCAGAATATCAACACTCGTCACGTGAATGACGAGAATGTGACTCGGAAACTGATATTTTCGATGGAGAATATAATTCTGATGCAAAACAAATCCACTAATGTCGCGCTGTCGTTATGTTGGCATATGTACGATCTTATTGTATAAAATTTTTTACCTACCTCTCAATCACAATACAATCGGCAGTTACCGCCAGTCATGTATCGAAAAACGAAGGACGCAGTCGTGCACTTAATATACATGCATATAGAATTAAGAATATATTTTATAAATATATTCTTATAAAAAGTGGTAAATTTGTTTTTAAAGTTATTTTGAAAAAATCCATATATTAAAGTCTACAAATTATTTTATTCCAATTTTTTTTTTTGTAATAAAATTTATTCCTGTGTATAATAATGATACAATTTGTTTTAATAAGCAAATTAGTGAAGCTCACCATCAGTTTGTACAGTTGTTATAAAACTCAAGTAACACATTCTTATACATTAAAGAAATTATTATAAGGTTTATAAGTAGCTAAGTCATAAATTAAATATGATTGAAACAATATCATATATATTCCATAAGTCGTTATTTTATTTTATAACTAATAAATAAATGTTTCATGAATCATTAACGTTTTTACAATGAAGAATGATAAATTATATTTACTAAATAATAAATTGTTATAATATTACTAATACTAACTTGTAATTTCAACAAAAATCAGAAACATATCAAAATTAAATTGTCAGTATAAATCACTTTTATTGAAGAAAATTAGATTATAAATACGTGAATCTATAGTAAAATAATTAAAAATTTATTTTTATATACATTTCAAAATAAGAAAATTTTGTTTAAAATTTATTTTCGATTTATATTACTTTTTTTTAATATAAATAGTATGTTTAATAATTCTATATATACAAAAATGAATTAGTATTAGATAAATTCTTTGCTTTTTAAAGGTATTTATGCAGTAATACGTTAAACTGCATAAATTATGATAAATGAAATTGCATTTGATCTGAAGTCGAATAACTGTATATAATTGGCGTTTCTGATGATGTTACATCATTCGGAGTAGCTATAGTAAAAATTTGATCCTCATAGATGGTTGAATGAGAATTTTCATTTTTTCTATCTTCATTACTACAAATAATGCCTGTATTTGTTGAAGGATTATCTCCTTTTGTTGCTTCTCTATATTTCTGTAAGTACATTTTAAGTGGTTCTACATAATTATCAAATCCTAAAGTCGTCATTGCGAATAGAATATCTTCACCATTAATAGTTTTTCTTTTTTCCATGTGACATCGGTCACTAGCTTCCGATGTTATAAATGAAATAAATTCAGAAACACATTCTTGAACACATTCTCTAGCATCTTTTGCTATTTTTCCAGCTTCTGGAATAGCACGTTTCATAATTTTTGCAACGTTGGCAATGGGAAGGAATCGATCTTGTTCACGCAATGGACCACTAGAGGAAGACATATTAACTCCCTGTAGGGGATCACAGTTTCCAGGATTTGAATCATCTGTATTTTCAGGATCATCTATAAAGTAAAACGTATTATTTATTTTGATCTCATAAATAAATACTGTACATTAATAAATTATAAGTGATAGTAATGAAATATATATTACAAATATAATATTTCTAACATTAAAATAAAATAAAATATTTCTATGATCTGATTACTCTAATACTACATTAATCTAAACATATTCCTGACTCAGTTGTTTTATTACTAATAATATATTTAGATATGAACATCACATCGTATATATTCAATAAAAAGAATTCGTAAACATTTTTTTATAGTGAAACAATAAATATAATATTAATTATTCATAATTACAGTTTTAAAAACAAATAAATAATTTATGCAAGTATTTAAAAGGTATAAAGTAAAAATAAAAATAAAATGTTTTTAATATGTACATTAATATTAATACTAAGTTTGGCTGTAAATATTTAACTTAATTAGATTCTATTTTTAAAATGAAATATATTTGTAAAAACATTGATTAAAACGTTAATAAATGCTTTTATACATTTAAATGATTTGCAAAAGGTTATATCAATACTTGAATCCTGTGTCCTATTTAGTAAATAACAACATAAACTAATAATGGTTATTAGACTAAAATACAAACATCAAATAAAATGAAAAACCATTTTTTATTTAAAGTAATAATATAAAATTTCAATAATAATATGTATAAATAATGTAAAGTTTTAGTCTTATGGTAAGTAAAAATTCACTTGAGTCTAAAAAACACTTCTTATTCATAGTTTAAGCAATTGCTTATTCTTAAGAATAATTATTTCAAATAATCGATCATAATTTTACAAATTCGTTAAAGAAGCATAATTACGCAAACAGATTTTATAATATTTACAAAGATAAAAAATAATTGTTAAAGTATTTAACCTTCCATGTCATCGGACTGCATACTGATATAAGAACTAGCTATACTGCTACCCGCGAGAAATGCCGTTGTACCTAATGAGCCACTATCTTCTCCACTCTCACCACTGTTTTCCATCGATTTCTAAATATTTTGCAATAAGAAAGTTATGTTTAATAACTTTCCAACACCAACTAATGCTTCATATTACTGCTTCATTAAATTACACACCATTAAACAAATTTAAAAATACTCAACTACCAACATATTAATTAAGGCTAATACAAAGTGGCCACAGTGGCGTACATTTTTTCAAGCATGCGCAGAAAAATTCGATTCTTATTGGTGCTGGAATTTTTAAAACACTCTTTTCAATTTCTACCTTACTGAATTAAAACAAATTTATAAATTAATAAATATATATGTGTGTGTATATATATCATGAATGTATTTATTTTTTTTTTTTATTTATCTACTGGCAAATTTCATATCCATTCAAGATCTTTTCATTTTATTTTAACAACCTCAAATCAATTTCGAAATGTGACTTCATACTATTTAATAATTAGCATCGATTTACTAAAAATTAATATATTTTTATTATTTACACAATATTAAACCATTTAAAATAATTATTAATTTAGTACATCATTCATATTACCTACCTTACATAACTATATAATTGTTATTTTTTTTTCCTTTTAAATGGATTATATCTAAGAATCTACCCTGGGACGTAGGGAAAATATTTTTTATTATTTAAAAATGTAATTAAAACTCAGAAATTTTTTATTTGATAAAATGCAAATTATTCTATACATTTTCAATTATTTTTCACAATTAAAAATAGTAAAGTAAATATTTGCAAAATTTGTATTTATACGGATAAAAAATTGTATGTATTTGTTCTCGTATTTATTATTTTTTAATTAAATCTGAAAAAAACAAATGAAATTGAATTTTTTATTTCACAGTTTATAAACCTTTCATTATTAAATTTTTAAATTAATAGTTAGAAAATTTTCTATCATTTCTGTTGACGGAAATAACCTATCACCCAATCATTTATATATTAATTATATATTTATATTTCAAACATAATAATAAAATATATAAGAAACAATATATCCTTAAATTACTATCTTATGGAATTTATTAAAATTTTCCAACATTTCATTAATTAATGTGGTAAAATTATAAATGTGAAACTTTAAATGTTCGTCAACAGTACAACCATATATACATATAAAAACATTTCACATTTTGAATAAAAATATTGCATTTTTAAGAAAAAAACGAAAAATATAAAATTTATGAAATACTATTTCGTATTGATAGTGAATTATGGATAACTATACTTCCTTAAATAAATCGTAAGAATTATATATCATTCTTAAAATTATAAATTATAATTACTTATTATAACCTCTGATGATTCTATTTGTTTTTATTAAAAGTAACGTCGTTTTTTTTTGTTATATATATATATTATAATTTAATCTCTAATATTTATGAGCAATAGCATATTCATTATAACATTTTGAATAAAAAATTTAATACTTATAATTTTTATAAAATTTCTAAAATACATTAAGATTATTTTATATTGTTTTATTTGATATCGTTGTACATTTTAAAGGAATTGTTAATAAAATTAATAATTTTATTTATGCAGAAGATTAACACTTAAAAGAGCTATATAGTAACTAAATATATTAATAGAGGTTAATAGAGGCTTAAATACATAAATGATTTGATTTTAAAATCATATATATAATTTATGCAAATATGTAAATGTCCTTCGGCATTCTTATAATCATAATCTTTATAATTATTTAAATTTTATTTTAATATTATTTAATACAAAAAAAATTTATTTTCTAATGATTTTTTATTATATATTTTCACATTGAAAATTTTTTTGTACTTTCTATTATTTGAGTGTATATACCATAATATCTATTGATAATATTTTATTCTTAGAATAAAAATTTATAGAAATTGATGTTATTAGATATAATTTTATATTTTAAATGAATATATTGTAGAAATTATAATTAATTTAATTTATTTTACATTGAATATATGATGATTTTATGTTTAAATTTTCTTTTAAAATTTTAAATTGTACTATTTTATTAGAAGAAAAAATATTGCTTCAAGTTTACTTTTATAAAAATATTAAACTTGTATTAAAAATTAAAATAAATAATTAAAATACAAAGCTTCACTAAAATTCATAAAATGATTTGTTTTCATGTTTATATATACGAAAGGCATTATATAATTTTATATATTCAAATAAGTACAGTTTCATAAATTTTAATTATGATAAAAAAGTATTAAGTTGAATTTTTTAACTTACTATTTTGAAATTATAATTTTATTTTTACTTATTATAATTATAAATGTATAACAAACTTTATTACTAATATATTCATATTAAGGATTGGTTATAAAAAAATTTTAATAACCAAAAAATCTTACAAATCTATAATAATTATATTCACTTTGTATCCAAGTATCGTTGCTTAAATAAATTATTCATTTTGTTAATTTAATATACAAATTATCAATATAAATTACACTAATATAAATGTATATCTTGATAGCTATTATAATGAGTATAGAAAAAGGAATTTTTTTAAGTATCCAAGATCATGCATATCCCTAACTTCTTACTTATAAAAAAGAAACTTTATAATTATTATTTTTTATTTTCTATATTTTATTATATATTTAATGTTACAGGCAATTTTATTAAAACTTTTCTTAAATATTTTATTATTATGCTATCAGATTTTATAAATAAATTAATATTTTCTTCTTTATTATAAATTCGAATAATATTACATTATTTGTAATAATTTAAAAATAATAAATATAGATATTCTCTCTCTCTCTCTCTCTATATATATATATATATATGTTTCTTTATTGTTCAAGGTAACATATTATGCTGATATACCATCTAAACAACACTACTTTTTTTACTTAATTTATTTTTTTAAGTTTATTTAAGTTAAGTTTAATTTTCTTGATTTCTGTTACTTTATAGAGATTTTATCTTCAATTCTAGAACTGAAACTTATTGTTAATCCAACCTTATATTACATATAGTAACAGAAAATATTTAAAATTTCATAATAAAAAAATTCTAATTTCTGTAAAATGAGGAATATTCTGTAAAGTAGCATGATATTAAATACATAAGACTAATACAGATTAATATAAAGTATATTTTTTTTTTTTTAAATATATTCTGATTTCAGATTGAAAAGTGCCAAATCTAATATTATATCATCACATCATAAATTTTTATGGGATGAGAAAGATGAAACAAAATCTTTAGAAAATCAGTTAGCTAAGGAGTATCACGATCAACTTTTCAAAGAATATTGTATAAGCGATTTAACGCATTATATAACGAATCAAGTAATTTTGTTTTAAAATACGTTTTAAAGTAATTTTTTTGTTTAATTTTTTCATAATTACTATTTTTTTTTATTAATATTATTTATAATTTATCTATTGAATTCTTAAAATGAAAAATAAATTTTTAATTTTTTTTTTTCATTAACAGTTTTAAGTTGATTGTCTTTTATTATATTTTACACAAAGTAATACTCTGCAATATAAGTACACATTATAATACGTTATTATAATTAATAGATATCGACTTTATATTACTAAATGGCAAAAGTAGTAATCTCAATTATTAGACATAATTTTATAAATTTTTCAAGCATATTATATATTAACAATTAGTCGTACTATATTATAACAAATATAATATTCAGCATATAGTGACTCACGTACTTATTGAGGAAAATAATATTTTGTTCCACACATTGTGTTTTTAGATATTCTTAATATCATAAAAATGAAACAGGCTATGTTAATTTTTTTTTTTTTAAATCTATAATATTAATAATTAATTTTAATAAAATTGAAAGAATTTTTTTGTTATGTAAATTCTCTAGGCTAATTATTAAATCTTTACTTTCTTTACTTGATGTTAGAAAAGTTTTTATTTAGAAATCTATTTAAATTGTTTTAATTAATAGTTAATTAATAGCTTATTTTTTATAAAAAAAAAAAAGCAACGCCAAAAGATTTGGCATTTCAAGAGATCCGCATCTGCGGATCTTACTCACTGTATATTTTAGTAATTTAAATAGGTATAAGATTACGCTTTGGAGATACGGGCTCATGTTAGAAAAATATTTGATTCTTTATCTCGATACTTCAGATCGGAAATGGCTCAAAATGGATCTATCCGAAATTATGGGTCAGAAGGACAGTTTTCGTGATAGTGAGAATAAGAAACTTCATCTCTTATTGTTCAGAGTGTTTTACTTTGTGTGCAAGTTTCTCTAGTGGTAATTTATAACTCTGACACAATTACGACGATGATTTACTCTCGATTAGCCATATAATGTACAAAAGGAATCGAAGAATCACAGTAAAATAAAAAAATAAAAGAAGGCATAGTACAATTTAAAAATGCTTTCAAAAAATCTTAGATTATATATTTTTTCTTTTTAATTATTATTTACAATAGTTTATTATTTTAAATTTGATTTATAAAAATAAAAGATAGGAAATAAAAATCTTTTTACAGAATTTACATAAAAGAAAACGTTAACTTCTTATTTATTTTGTATAATTTTTTATTACATACGTTTCATTACCCATACGAATTATTATTTCATTTTATAAATTAAATAAATAAATAAATAAAAATTTATGTACGCACATATATAATTATAAACTGTAAATTAATTAATTTTTTATTTTACTTATTATTCAGTTTCTGTCACTATGGAAGTAATATTTTACTATTTAAGATATTGACACGCTAATGCAGTACGAATTTTCATGAATAGTTACACATAAAATATAGTAATTTGATATTATTATTATTATTCAGATAGCACTTAGATGGAGAACAAAACAAGAAGTAATTTCTGGAAAAGGCGAAACTATTTGTGGCGATAGAAAGTGTAATTCAGTTGATGCATTGAAATCATGGGAAGTCAATTTTAAATATGTTGAACATGGAAAGAAAATGAATACCTTAGTAAAATTAAGTAAGAGTTTTATATGAACATAAATATATTTCATTGGCATAAAAGAACTATTATTTTTGAAACCTATTTTAATTATTCAATTTTAAAATAATTAATAATAATTTATTCTAAATATTAATTTTTAGGACTGTGCAAAGAATGTTCAATAAAATTAAATTATACAAAAGCATTTAAAAAATCGGATAAAAAAGAGGCTGGTAATACCTCGAAAAATGTTAGAATGCAACCGGAATCTTGTGATAAAGAATTAAGTGTAAAAAGTTCCTCAAATGAAACCATCAAAGATAACGAAAAGAGTATATGGAATACAGAAGATTTTCATAAAATTGATTCAGACATCAATAGTAGAATAGACGAATATTTACAAGATTTATTCTTATGTACAGAAACAAATAGTTAAATCTTATACTTTATTATAATTATTTTATTATTAACAATTGAGTGATGGACTGTAAAAGGCTTTTGAAATATCTGCGACTGTAGACAGATCAGTTATGTGTTATATTAACTACGAACCCGAATATTTATTCATTTCATTGCTGTGTTTTTGAAACAAAAATATGGATATTTAAAGTGTTTGATGTAAGATAAACTGTTTTTTAAAGTATATTATAATCTGAAGAAAAGAAAGATTAAACTTAGGCAGTACAACTTCATACGCAATAGGCATTTCAAGATGTCTATAGCATTAAACTAGCAGGAACGTTATAATTTTGAATTAATTCGATTTCGTTTAGATTTAGCCTTTCCCTCGTGATATTTACGAGTTGGGACCCTATTGCAAGATATTTTATAGCTCGAATACCTAAAACTCGAACAATTTCGGTGATTTCTTCTAAAGAAATTTTAATTTTTAAGAATACTTTTTAAATCTTTAACCAATATATAATTTCATAAATTTATAACGATGTTTATTAAGTGAAATGAATAGATACTTGAAATGTATCGAGCTAGCTTAATTAGCTCTCGCCGTTTACTTTTAATAGTTTATTATTGTCTTCACAAAGAGGGCAATATCGTCGATGTATCTTCAAGATGTTAGTGGATATGTTATAATAACTACTCATATGCTGATTATTTTAAAGTGCAACGAATATATTATGAAGAAAATCATAAGACAATCGAATTTGTGAATATTGCGAGCCAGTCTTGATTAAACTTAAAGGTCGTTTTATAAAAAATTACACGAGAAAGTGTGTGCTCGAGAATATAAAAGCTCAACAGTAAAAATTTTAATAAAATTAATTAATTTTAAATTCTAAGTTTGTTGGTTTTTTTTCCTTTCACTTAGAAAAGAGTTTTATATTTACATTACAGAGTGTATAATAAATTATCGAATGAAAGTTTATTACATGTTATTCTTATCCATGTAACTTCCTTTCTGATATCTCAAACAAAATAAATATTTACAGGATTGAATAATATAACATTGATATATTACTATAATGATACATGCACATGTATTTGAAAATGTAAAGAAACAGGAAAATTGTTGTATTGACAATCTCATGTTATATAACTAACTCGATGATTTTTACCACATTATTTACAAACAAAATTAATTCTTTATTATAATAAATTTATTCAATATTTATTTACAATAGATACTAAAAATTTATAAATATAAATAAAAATTTTGTTGAAAATACTCATATGTCGTAATTGTAACCATACATAGGTGCTTCTATCAGTGCTAGATTCATATTCATAGAATTTCTTCGACAACGTCTACCGATTGGTTCTAAGTCAGCATAACATTTTGAAAAGACTTCATCAATAGCTTTTATTGATTCTTCCTTTGAAAATTTTTTTGTTCCCAAGAGTGATGAAAGCGCTTTCTGTTTTACGCAATCCTGTAAACGAGTAAAATTTTTAACGAAAAACATTTATACTATAGTCTAATTTGGCCATAATTTACTTGTAAATGCTTGTTAAGATTATGAAAAACAGACCATTCGATAATGTGAATACGACTAATATTGTAAACAATCGGTAGCGTATAATTTATAATTAAATGTAGAGGAAGCTTATGCGAACTTATGCGAGCCCTCTCCGAGAGTACAGATGACATTACAAATGATATTGTAATTAAATTATAATAGGAAAAATTACCTTGTGCGTTCCTTTAATGTTAAATGGAGAAGAGGTTCCATAATACCACGAACTTAAAAAGCTGCAATTGGCTAAATTAGCAGCTCTTATTTCAGAACATGCTACGTGGTGTATATTATTAAAATCTAATTCGTTTTGGCAATAGTCAAACATGTGGGTCAACTCATGTACCATAACTGCTTGTACAGTACTTTTTTTCACTGCAACGTTTTGACATATAACAACCTACAACATATAAATAGTTTATGTGTAAATATAAAATGTTTAATATTATATATATATATATATATATTCTAAGAGGTTTTAAAAACAATGTGATTTTTTAATAAGATTGTAAAAATTAATGTATATAAAGAGAGACTTGTCACTCGGACACATTGAATCTCAGGCACTAAATGGTAATATTAATATGGTAAAAAAATAAAAATAACAAATTACAAGAATTGTAAGAACTTGTTAAACATTTTTATATAAAAATAAATATGCGTGCCATCGAATGCTAATTCAAGATACGCATTTTTAAGATTATTTAATTATCTTAAATTAGTAATAATTTTTTATTTATTTTATGGATCTATACGCTTAACAACAAATGCTAGTGTAAATACGACTCAAGAGAGCATGCAATCGAAACCAATTTGAGGCGTAAACGAATGTACCTTCTATACATTTGATTAAAACTACAAATTCAACCTGCTTTACATAACTTTATATACATTTGAAATTAACTAAATGAAAAAAAATTAAATGATCCGAGTGTGAGTATGCATAATTCTAAAAGAAAGGCGTAAATGAACTACTTTTTTGTATTTATTTAACTTAAATATTCATTTTAAATCCACAATAAATAATTTATAAAACATTAAAGTTTGTATCAAAGTACATAATAAAAATTTATTTAACAATCAACTTTGAAAGTTTTTAAATATTAATATTTTTAACGACTTCTTGTATATTTATTATTATATAACTAATTTGGCAATATTAAATAGTATCAAATCTCTAATAATATTTTAAAATATATTTTTTAGTATACCTGATTGTAATTAGCGTCAAAACCACCGCTCACTGTACTATCACAATATTCACAAGCTACGTGCCTTTCAAGATCAAATTTACTGTAACAATCATTTAATAACAATTAATTAATCCTAGGTAATTAAAAAAAAAAAAAAAAATTAATAATCAATAAACGTATCATTAAACTTCTTTTTATAAAAACATTAATGTTTAAGATTTTTTAATCAATACTGTATTATTTAAATTAAAAAAAATTGATTTCCCATACATTCTTATTATCAATATAACTATAGTTTTTCACAGTGTTGTGATGCTAAGTGGGGTTACAATTCGAAATGTATTTAAATAATTACAAAACAGTAAACAAAAAGAAAATAACTTAAATGTTAAGTAATATTGTTAAAGTGACTACTGCGTTCGGAGAGTTCGGAAAATAAAATTCGGTACAATGACTTAATTTGATTAATTAGATTAAAATTAATTTAAATATATTTTCATACTTTTAATTTAAATGTATTATTATTTTTAAAATGATAGATAATTATAATGTTACATTATATTTATAACGTATTTAAAATAAAATACTTGCCATCCTGAAGCATTTAAAGCAGCCACCATTATTTTAATTAAGGGACCTAAAAATATTTTTTTTATAATTTTTAAGAATGTAATATTAAATAGTTTTATTTATTTTATGTGCTAATATATATAAAAGGAAATTAACTGATATGCTATCACAAGACGTTTTACCTAAACGCTATAATTGCTATAATTTAAATTTAGAGAACCGAAATTTAAGTTGTTAGTTTTTAAGGTATTATATTACATTCAAACTAAAACAAATCTCCTCAATCATACATATAACTCCTGTATTTTTTTACCTGAATTTATGTTAAAATAATACAGATACTCTAACTTGCAATAAAAATCAATATATTGCTTTATTTGTATCGATTATAACATACGAATATATAATATTGATTTATAAAAAAAAGAAAAATGGACAAAACAATCAATTGAAATGGAGATATGAAACATAGTGCAACATTTAAAAATAAATTATAGTTTTTACTCTAGATAAGAAAAAATTGAAATGGAGATATGAAACATAGTGCAACATTTAAAAATAAATTATAGTTTTTACTCTAGATAAGAAAAAAGGTAGTGTTGATCATTCCGGGGAAAAAAAGAATATGGTGTCACGAATTCAGCCTCAGAGGCACCATGAAATATCTGTTCATGTTTCTTATGTTCGTAAAATATTTATTTTTAGCGTACCTGCGTCCAGAGGATGATTGGGCAACACATGTAGTAATAAACAGTGCATGGACAATGATGTTCTTTGCATATGGTATTGCGTAAGATCCCCGAAATCGATCCCATAAGAAGGTACCAAAAGAGACCTTCAGCTATCATAACATAATCTCTAACATCAGGACTGATTTGTAAGAGCTCGTCGGCTGACAGAGATCCTTACGACCTCAGAGTAAATGCCTCGAACACGGACATAGTTTACTAAGTGGGAACCTTCCAAGCTCTTTACTCGTCCCTTTCTAATATTTTTATATTGTAAATACGTTTTGAATCTAATAAATTGTACTTAAATAGAGATTTTATAAATTTAGACTTTAAATTGTATTTTATGCCAATGTCGACAAAAAGATTTCTCTCATGTTTACACTTGTTTAAAAGAATCGCTAATTTTCATCTGATATTTTTATGGAAGCGACCAAACGCAATCGTACTACGGTAATTAATATATTTGAATCAAGAAAATTATTCAGCCCAATACTGTTTGTCCATCTCCCAGTACTACTGCCTGTCAATCTAACAGCTATCTAACTCTTCATTTGGTGTACGAATGTTAGCCTTAACAATATGAACCTTCATCCCCAGTGCAATGCACACGATTATAATACTAAGGTTTTCCCTTGGTCGTTCTGTATATAAGCTACGTACTTCGTACTGGGAAACGAGAAATCAGAGTTTAACTAGAATTAGCATTTTTTGAATCGCTTGAATAGACAATTGTTAAGTCATCAGGACCTTTCTACAGCGGACGCGATTTATACCAAAAATCAGACGAGCAGTAACTTCGACATCCATCGTTTCTTACATGACAAACGGAGACTACTTGCGAATGGCATCGGTACTTTTATCTCAATTCGATAAGACTGCGTAATCTGGGTTTCGATCAGCATCAAAAGTATCTTTTTCTGTATTCACGGTAGAGATACAAATTATAACTTGCGAGACGAATCTCCAATTTTTATATTCCTTAATTCCTAAAGATTTTAAATTGCTACTGTAAACATGGCCTATTATTCAAAATTCAGTCATTGCAGATCATTCCAAAATGACTATTCATTAACATGATTCATCTATCAATTTTCATAATAGTACTAGACAATAAAAACATACTTTAAGTAATACTC
Organism: Ceratosolen fusciceps; assembly: GCA_018883505.1. Taxonomy (NCBI): domain Eukaryota; kingdom Metazoa; phylum Arthropoda; class Insecta; order Hymenoptera; family Agaonidae; genus Ceratosolen; species Ceratosolen fusciceps. The sequence continues at coordinate 16,689,362 of RCIC01000002.1, read as the reverse complement.
TACAGTCGTTTTAAATCTTTTTGTTCTCATAAATAATTTGTCTCGGGAGACTTTCCAGTTGCCATAAAATAAAGAGGCATGTGCTTTGTAATCCAGAATTGAAATGTTGAAATGATTGAAAAGAAAAAGAATTGAAATGATTTATTGTTGAACAAAAGTAAGGTTTATTCAAAGACAAATTATTTTTTGTTACAGAAGAATTAGATTTGTTTAAAAAAAATATGAAGAAAAATTAATCTTAGTTTTGTTAAATTTATTTGCTGTGTGCAAGTTAAATTTTAGATATAAGTATTGTACTGAAAAATCATTAGATTAAGGTATTTATGATTATGTATTTTACGACTATATAGCAATAATACATCATTAATTAAAATTTGTTTAAAAATATGTAGTTTGAATTTGTTGTTACAAATCTAGGTAAATATTAGATATTTTGTAGAGAATGTATCAGCATGCTATAGTTATTTTAGTATTAACTCAAGAATCCTCACGTACATACCTGACTTGTTAAGAAATGTTCTCATTATTAAAAAAGTTAATAAAATACTCTCTACCAAATATAGGCTAAAGTACAGATAAAGTATAATTTTCTCTTCTCTTCTACTCATGATTTTTAACATTTCCATTCATAAGTTTCCTCCTCAACGCAGATTGAAGATATATTAAGTTAAATAAAATGAAACTTAATGTGTCTCAAAATATAATTTTGAAATTTAAGTTTAATTTTTGTTGTTAATTACTTACTATAAACACTTATTTAATTCTTAAATTTTATAAAATCTATTTAAAGAATTGAATTACATAACTGGATTAAATGTTAAATTAAACAAAATTAAAGGAATACATACAATTGAGAAAGAGCTTTTTATTAGCAAAATTAATAAAATTAATTAGTAGTAAAAACAAAAAAAACTTTTTTTTTAATCTATTATAATACCTTTATTCTGATTAAAACTAATTTATGAAATATAAATTATACATATAAAAGCATTGTGTAAATAGTTGGAATGTTAAATTTTATGCAGTTATAGTATATTGAAAGTATTTGTAATTGTAATTATAAGTGCTTATAATTTGTAAGGTATATCTTTTTAATTACAAAAAATGCTTTAAAAAATTAAAAATTGTAATTATATTATTCATAATGTTATTTTTATTTCATATGATATTATTACAAAAAATTCCTTTAATTTTAAATTACAAATATTTAATAACAAAATTTTATAGTAATAGATATATTACTATAATACTTTTATAGTATAGATATTTATATAAAAATATAACTTGAACCGTTGTTGTATTATTGTGTATATTTGTTTTGTTATATATGTAAAAAAATTTATTTATACAGCCTTTATTAAAAAAATCTTTTTTGTTTTTAGATATAAATAAAAAAGTACTTACTATTTTGTACACACCAATAAACGTTTTTTTCACATCTTAATTTTGCGCTGTCATTGTTTCCAAAATTAAATAATTTTTGAAACCATGATTTCTGAACCTCTCCAGTTCTTTCAGGATATAAATCATTAGGTAAAGCTTGATCTAGGTTACTGGATTCTAATACAGAACTATTATCACCTTCTTGATTATTCGATAAATTTTTATTAATACAATTCATATTCGAATGTGAACACTCAAAAGCAATTATTAATCTAAGAAATTATCAAATGAGCAATGACGAGTTTCTAAAGAAATTCAAAATGTTAACTATGGTTTAGTAATTCATAATAATGAAGAATTAGCTCGATTAGTTTCAATTTCATTTATGAGAAGTTGAAATTGGCAACTCTGATTGGCTTCTAAGTATTTTCTTGCAAATAAAAAAAGTATTGAGACATACAAATATTATGTTTATCACTTAAGACCAAGTTTATTCTTATCTAATAATTAAAATTTTTTAACTATATTTATTATTCACGATATATGTAAAAATGCACATATTTAAGTAAAATCATACAATTATGTTCTACCAAAAATAAATTTGATTTTATTTATATTATGTAAATTACTTACACTCGTGTTTTATTATAAGTTCAAACATAGAGTCATTTTATATTCTAATACTGGTAATGCATGTTTTCAAATTTATTATTTATAAAAGTAAAAAATTGATAAAGGTTTCAGAATTAAAATATATTCCATGAATCTTTTTTAAGGAAATTATAAATAAAAATTTGTAATTACAATATTTATTATTTTTCAGGAATTAGTGAGAAGTAAACTAATTTACCAAAAACTTAACCTACGAATTTTCTCATGTTTATTTTCATTGTAAAGATTAAATATTACTGTTTAGTAAAAGAAAGCAATACAATATTTTTTAATTTATAATTTTAAAAAACAGAATTAATATTTAAAAATTATTTAATGGAAACTATGAGAAGAATCAATAGAGTATCACAGCTTTTTCAACCATCAAATGTAGTTCCAAAATGTAGATTACGTAAAATAGATGTACCATCAAAAAGTTATGAGGTATAAATATATAAAGTAATAATAGCATGATTAATCAAAATATTCAAAAAAAATCATTTTAATTAAAGGAAATAGAAATTAAGATTACTTATGAATAAAATATCTTTATTCTATTATTATATAGAAGATAATTATAGATGACATAAATAAAAATATTATTTTATTTCTGTTATAATGCAGATTATATTTCAGTTTCTTAGAAATATAAATCGTTATTTGATTACATATGAATGAAATATGATTCAAACGATTTAAAGGATGTTAGAATTACTATTTTACAATTACTAAATCTTATATGTATTTGCTTATATAATACACAAAAAGTAATAATATTCACACAATTTTTTTAAATTGTATAGTCATATTATTAATCTAAGTCATAATATGAATTTAAGAACATATTTATATTTATTAAATAAACAAACAAATTCTAAAAATTATTTTCTCAAAAGATGAATTTTTATATATCTATGTAGCTTTATGCAACTACTAAGAAAATTATAACTGAATATACAGAAGTAGTAACATTAATTAAATTATATTAATTTATAAGAAAAAATCTTAAAACATAAACTTAATATAAAGAAAATTTACTAAAGATAATGTATGATTTATGTATAATTATAACAAGATAATAAAAACTAACTAGACTTTTTTTTTAATTATATACGACTTTTTATATATAAATAAGAATTTAAAAAATAAACATGGTAAAAGTAAAATAAATATTAAAAAAAATAGATGTCAATACTATTATATAATTGAATGTAGTACAATGATAATCAAAATATAGAAACTGATTATAATTATATACTGTTTTATTCTAAAAAAGTTACTTAATTTAATAATTTTGTAAAAAATTTTTATTTTCTGTTGGTAAAAAGTTTAAACGTATTATTCAATATATTATATTATGTAAAAGAAAAGAATATTGTATTAAAGACATTTTATTTTATTAAATTTCATCAAGATAAAATTTAAAATACATAAAATTATAATTAAATAATATTATTCACTTTTATACATTTATAATATATTTTAATATTATAAATACAAATAAAACTATTGTAATCAATTCATTTCTCTATTTATCTATATTGTGACTGTATAAAAAAATATGCATTAGATGTATAAATTATTAAATGTAATGGGATAACACGAAAGAAGTAATTGTAATATGTTTAAAATTGTTATTTGAAATTACTATTAATTAAAAAAAGTTATTATTCATTCATTGTAATATTTAAGAAACCAAATGTATAGCTCAGTTTAACAAACATAAAAAAATTTACTTTTTAATAATGAATTTAAATATTGTATTTTCGATTAGAAAGTCGGAAAAATATCGTAGAATAACGACACAATTCTTTCTTATTTTTAGTGAAAAAGTTTAATTATTTTCTTCTAATAATATATTAATAGATATTTTGATTTTGTAAATCTTGACAATTTTATGTTTTAAATTACTCTTAATAATTCACATTAATATTTATTTTTAAAATGACTTTATTTATTATTAACAATTGCTTTCAACTTTACATCATCAATTCTCAAGGATTTCATTGTTAAAGTGTTTGTAAAAAATTTTTATATTAATATAAACATAATTAGTACGATTTTAAAACTTGTATATTTATATAAATTTAAAAGCCTCTCAAATGTAAATAATGCATACGGACAGGCCAGCGATGGTCATAACTAAAAAAGAAAAAAGTACTTCGGAGTCGCATTACAAATTTGCTTCTATTAAAAAAAATTTTTTTTAATGGTGAAAAAGGATATCGAGAGGACTTTAAAAAATGAAAATGAAAAGATTCGCAAAATCACTCAGCCAATATTTAATAGACAATCTACCCTATTTAAAATACTTATTATTAATAATCTTAGTTACATTTATGAACCAAAGAATAAAACAGGATAATGAAATTATTTGGAAATACCAAAATCGAACTTAAAACTAATTTTATGCATACAAATTTCGTTATCAACAGCGCTTCTTTGTCATTTGAAAATTAAAAGGCTACACACACGATAGGCTTTATACACTGCGCTTTATTATTAATGCATATTAAAACTTAATTAACAAAATAATTAATCAAACATCGAAGTTTGTAGGATATTTAAGTTAATAAAACGATGTTAATAAATTGTTAATTACTAATAGGTATCAATAGATTACCAATATTTTAATGCAGGGAATAAATTGAACCCAAAAATTATTTGAATGTATTTATTAAGCAGTTTTGGGTATGGTATGTTTCGAAAAATGATTGCGAAAGCAGGACTACAAAAATTAGGATTTAAGGATCTTACAATTTCATATAAAAATAATTATTTTTAATTTTAATAATTTTTATAATTATTATAAATTTACTTTATAAATATTTCTTATTTTTATGTAACTTATTAAAAATATATTTCTTGTAATAAATTGAAATTAAACTGATCTATAAATATATATACGTTTACACACATATATATATATATATATAATATGAATTTAGCTAATGACCAATACTGGAATCATAAGTCATTCAACCACTGGAATGTATGCATTTTTACCTTTGGGATTAAAAGCTCTTCAAAAATTGATAAAAATTGTAGATAAAGAAATGATGCATATTGGTGGTCAACAAATTTATTTACCTGCATTGACATCGACTTCTTTATGGCATAAAACATCCAGAATGGTTGAACCACAGCCTGAATTATTTCTTCTAAAAGATAGGCATGGAAAACAATACTTACTAAGTCCAGTAAGTTGATATAATTTATTATTGATCGTTGAAAATTTTAAATATGATTTTACACAGTAATGTATTTAATATAACTTTTCTTTTATTGAAATAATAATAATGTGTTAGAAATAAAATATTTGTATCAAACAAACTTGATTTATTGACTTACGTATAAAATAAATGATATATTATACTTCATTTTTCAGACTTTTGAAGAATCTGTGACTAATATGATATCTTCTTTGGGATGTCTGAAACGAGATCAACTACCATTAAGACTATATCAAATATCGAGCAAATGGAGAGACGAAATAAAACCGCGTTTAGGATTACTACGAAGCAGAGAATTTATAATGAAAGATATGTATACGTTTGATTTAAATGCAAAAGACGCCGCAAATACGTACGAGATTGTTAATAATGCTTACGAATCTATCTTAAATCATATTGGTATACCTCACATTAAGCTACTTGCAGATACTGGTACAATTGGTGGTTCAATTTCACATGAATTTCATTATTTATCTGATATTGGAGAAGATGTTATTAATTTATGTACCAATTGTAATCATTATGAAAGTAGAATTATGAAAACTGAAAGTCGTTGTCCGAGTTGTAAAAAACCTTTAAAACCCGTTAATACGGTCGAGGTAAGAAATAATCTCCCCCCCCTCTCTCTCTCTCTCTCTATGTACATGTAAGCTTCAATATAAATAATTTTACATAATTAATACTTCAATGTTACGACTTGAATAGGATTTTCACGGGTGAGTTGAAGTGGTGACAATATTCTCTGATGCTAATACGAGAATACTAATAACTAATATATAACAATTAAAAATGTTCGTAATTTCATACAGGCTGATTATGCTTTTAAGAGATAACTAAAAAGATTTTATTTACATTAGTCTAGCTGATTTTATATACTATTAAGAAATACAATTGTCATAAAGCGATATTACAAAGATAAACATATCTTTCCGGCTAATTATATGAAACCCTTTTCAAATAATAATAACAGTTGGTCGGGCTTATTTATTTATCTTCTACTCTCTGTTGTGAATAAATTTCATAAATATGTGGATAAAAGAAAAACGTTCAAAGTATTTTAAGCTTCTCTAAGCCTCTAAGCTCCGAACGGATCATTTATAATTTAGATCACATTGAATGTGAGCGAGAATTCAGAATTCGCATTTTTATATAAAAAAAGAAATTATGATCGCGAATTCTTCATTACAGTTCTTTCATGTATTTCGTATGTTATTTAATTAATAACAAGACATGTAATTAACTCTAACAATATAACTATTTCATTATTATTACAAAGCAAAAAATATATAAACTCGTGTAATAATAAAAGACTAAAATTATAATACAAGCAATAGAGTCTTCAAGAATTCTTCCAATAGTTATCCTTACGTATATTTTTATAATATATTATAATTATAATTAAATAGAAATAAGAAAGTAAATACAATATTTTACAGATAGGTCATACATTTTTATTGGGTAAAAAGTATTCTGAGCCACTGAAAGCAATTTTTATAGATAATAATAATAAGAGACAATTTTTGGAAATGGGTTGCTATGGCCTTGGTCTGTCCCGTATACTTGCAACAGCCATCGAAGTTTTGTCAACTGATTTAGAAATCAGATGGCCATTGAAGCTTGCACCATACAGTGTTTGTATTATACCACCAAAGGTAAGGCAATTATTTTTATTAAAAAAAGTTTTAAGCTATCACGACTTACATTTTAATTTAAGAGTGTACTATGAATTGACAGATTGAGAATCTCTTATAAATTTTAATTAATTAAAGTACCTTATTTATTATAAACCTTGTTTTGTATGTAAATAATTATATTATTTCCTTATCGTCCCTAAAATCAAAGTATTCAATAATGTATTGTTCATGTACGCTCTTGTTTCAACTTCCAACAGCTGCGGTAATATTTTTAATACTTAGTATACGTTATATAATGTTAATTTCTTTGCATTATACAAATATAAATGAAACAAATATATCTACATATTACAAATCTAATTAATAAGTATATGTGATGTGCAAAAAGTATTTTTTACATTCTCTTTTTTACAACATATTTTCAAATACTTAAATCTTTCATTTTAACGTTGTTATACGCTTCATTGATATATACGTAATGTCTATTTAGTAAAATAAGGCGGCGTAGTAAAATATAACTAAAAATGAAATGCACACACATTTTATTTTAGGAAGGCAGCAAAGAAGAAGCATCATCTGCTTTAGCTTACGATTTATATAACCAATTGCAAAATGCTAATATTGACGTTATAGTAGACGATAGAATTGAAGAAACAATCGGAAAACGTTTTATATATGCTCGTCAAAGTGGTTATCCATTTGTTATTGTTATTGGTAAAAAAAGTTTGGATCCAATACCTTTAATAGAACTACATAATATGTATCAGTCTTCTCAAATTAATTTAGAAATGAATAGTATTATTGGACATTTAAAAAATATTTTGTAAATATAATTAAATAAAACAATATTTTAAATATATTTTTTAGATCAATTTAAAAAATATTTTATAAGCCTTGAAATTTTTTTAATTTCCTTATTAATCATAAACCGACGAATGGATAAATAATGAAACACATAAAATCGGCTATCAACGGGTTAGCGAAAAGTACAATTTAAAAGTAAAAAGTAATTTATAGTGAATCTTGTGTACATTTAATATTTTCAGTCAATATATAAGATACTCGTACATTGTGCGAACTTAGAAGTCAATTGATAACATTAAATTATGTATTTATCTTCATTTTTTTAATATTCTTTATAAATTCCGTTCCTTAAACTTAAAAGTTAAAATTTATTACATATATTAATGACTATTATATACTGATATTTATAATCTACTATTTAAAACTTTTACATAATTACAATTTTCTAATTAAATTTAAGAAAAAATTGTAATGTATTCTGTACTATATTTAATTAATATAGTGATTTTATTTTTTTGATGATTTCGAACTAGATAATTTAGTTACATACCATCATCGAATCATGTAAAATTAATAAATAAAAACATACAAATATGAATTTTATTTTATGTTCCACAATAAGATAAAATACATTTTTGGTAATTTATTATTATATCATGTTTTATAAAATCTCCCATGATATCGAGGATCAAAAGATTTATATGATTATTTAAAATGACGAGAATAAACAAATACATTTTAGTATAACCATTAACAAAAAATATATTCCAAACATTGGATACCAGCATCAAATAATTATTCCCATAAATTAAAAAAATTTCAACAATCAATTTTATTTTTATTAATTATATTTAAGTTTTAAAAACACTTATTTTGATATTGATATTTAATTGTATGTATTTATAATAACTATGTAATTTTTAAAAATAAATTACTGATTTATTAACATAAACTTTCTACTAAAATTATGTATCTAGGTATGAAAAATGTTTAATCTTCTGGACCTTGGGATTATCTGGCCTCATTACTGAAATAAAAGGATAAATTATTAAAAATAATTGATTTTATACTAAATAGTTATTACAACATATTTTTACTTAAATCTTTAATTATGTTTAACCAATTTAAAAACATTTTTACAATAAATTCATCAAGGTTAAATCTTTTAATAAAATATACAATTTACTTATTATTTATATATTATGAATATCTCAATTTATAAATACTTCTGATTTACAAATAAAACATTATATATTAGTAATTTATTTGAGTACTAAATTACATTTTATAATTTTAAAATGTTAATACTTTAAAAACAAATTTATAAATATAACAAAATTGCTAATCAATTTAAATTAAAAATATTTTTTTTTAATAAATATATATTAACTTACTCATAATGTTATGCTTATATTTTGTAGAGATAGGAACATGTTCAGCTCTTGCATAAAAAAATGTCTCAACAGCATAGACTATAATTGCAGTTGGAATCATAAACATACTATATGGATAATATACCCAACCATATCTCCATGCATTTTTAAATTTCGTAACTAGATTCAAAATATTAAAAATGTTAATTCTTTGTCTTTTAATGTGTTATATGCATAAATAATATATTTTGAAAACATCATATTTATAAATAATCATGTTCTTAAGTATGACATTAATTACTCAGTATTCACTTATTAGGAATATTGAGTAATTAAAATTCTGATATTTACATTTTGAATTTAATCTAGATAATCTACTTCAACTACATTATTGTTCAATATTGCAAGAAATAGTTTCTATTTAAATGTAAAATACTTATAAACTTTTTTGATTTTAGAGACATCTATTTTTTATTAAATTTCTCTTACTAAATTTGCACAAACAATCTGCAGATTTTGAATTTGTAAAAACGATAAGATTTTTACATAATGATATTTTGATATTAGTAAAAATACATTAATATAAAATTTAAATTAAAGTATATTAATATATAATTTAAATTATTATTTTTATTTAGAAAATATCTGAAAATCCTGTTTATAAAATATTTATTATTTTATATATAAATATGATATACTTAAATTATTGCTATTTGTTATAGAGAAAAATCTTTTACGAACTTTGTTTTATATATAAATATATATGTTTCAAAACAATATTTTTTTAATACAAATATTACTTATATATTTTCTTATATTAGTTATTAATTCATATAATTCTTATTTATGCATGTACCTTTTTGACAAATTAAGAAAATTAGGATTTAAACATTTATATATGTTTTAGATATTATAAAAAATTAATGAATATTTAAAAACCAGCAAAATTCATTTTATACCTAAAGTAATATGTTATATATACTACAAGTAAAAAAGTATTTATGAAATATAATATACAAAGAATTCAAATCAAATTAAAAAGATTTCCTTATATTTATGTTTAATATTTCTCATGTAAATACATATATATACAGGTACATATTGACAGGTTATATTATTTTGAAACTAAAAATAATATGAATATGTTATAAATGTTTTTAAAAAAGGCATAATAATTATTTAGGTTAATTTTAACTCTAAACTCTTTAATAAAAAGTCAACTTTTATTAATAATTAAATTACATAAAAACTATTATTATTATCAATTTAAATGAAGAGTGTTATATAAATAAGATTCGAAAGTATATAATACATTACAATATGTCAAATATAAAATTTGTTCATTTTCATTAGGAAAATAGATTGATAATTAATTACTACTATATATATATAATATTTATATGCTTACTATTTGTTGATATGAAAAGTCGCATTTTCAATTATACCTTAGTATTTTTAAAAGATTATTGAAAATAGAATTTCCAATCTACTTCTTTATACCGACAAAACAGTTACCGACAGAATCCAAAAGGAAATTTCTTTTTCTAAGCATGCGCAGCTCCAACTTCAATTTATTATCTACAATTGTAGAGTTCGATCGAGAATATTTGAAAAATTCAAATATACTTATAGATTTCAGGCTAATGTCCCTAAGAATTGTCGAATAAATTCTTTAATTTTATAATTGATCCTATTTTGCGGTTTTATAATTATCGAGCTTTTTTATAATCTATATTATTTTATAATTTTACAGATGGTATTTCGTCGTATAATCTTTGACAAATATTTTACGAATTAAAGTAACGTCGATAAAAAATCGATAATAGATAATAAGTAATGTCAAAAAAATAATGTACCTGTATCCTAGCTTGATAATATTTACCAATATTTTAGTCTTTCGTATAATGAATTATAATTCACTGGCATTGACTAGAAATTTATGTGTTATAGCAATTGTACTTAATTATGCTGATTATAATCAAAATATATTTTAAAATTTACATAATGTAAAGTTTGAAGGGAGTATATTAGAATCTCTTCTAACAACAATAACTTGATTGATACTGGTGCATCGGTATATTTGTATATCTTGAGCAATTATTATATTAAACGCAGTAATTATTCAAGCCAAACGGAATAACTGTTCTTGGGAGAGCCTGAGTCCTTATCAATTACATAAAAGAGCAGCGTAAAGGATTATCTTCAAATAATTTACTAAGAAACTCGGACGGAATAACTCTCTTGTTCTAGATCCAGACAGTCATTATCCATAACAGCTGATAAAAAATTATAATTGAATCGTATTATATTTATTTTTTTAAAAGTACTATCTGTATTTTAAGCTCGTTAAAATTAGTCAACTAAGAAAATGGAAAAGATAATTTGTGATTAGGTCGTATGGGGAGAAGGAGAAAATTTTGGATCTAAAAAAGATACTAAAGAAGAAAGGATTTAGTGTAGAATTAATTAACCAATTTAGCCGGAATTCGTAGCCTGATCGAAACGATTGTACACTAACCGCATTGTGAACATTACAGATATGTTGCCCGTAGCTGTTTTATACGTGCATCGGTTGAGCAATCCATTGTTTGAAAATTGTGCGTGTGTGTACGCTGGAATGTGACAGCATAAGCTAGCGAGGCCTAAAAAATGGAACCTAAAAATTGTAATACCGACATTTGGATACATACATGACTAATACAAACGAATCACTCGATCGCTATATTTTGTAACACAAAGTACCCTCAACATTTTGGATGAATCTCGAATTATGCGAATGCGAATCAGTTCGAAATTAACTGCACTTATTAGGCTTCTTTTTGCCTTTTCCTATAGATGTTTTTTTTTATACCAAATATACAATAACGGAGTCCAGTTATCGCTAATTCTCTCCTTCTACTCGTCTCCTTGATAAGTTGATCATCGTGATATTAATCGGTAATGTTAATTATAGTTTAATATTGAAATTAACAATATTTCTTAGCCTAGTAAAAACTTTTATATAAATGTTCTAAACTATTATAAACAAAAGTGTTATTAAAAAAGAATTAAAAGATAAAAACATAAGATACTAATGTCATGAGTGTCAGTCTGAAATTTAATCATTTATCAATTATGATAGTTTTAAAATAAAAAACTAATTTATTTTTGTTAACGAATTACATACTTATGTTATCCAATTTTTGTAATTTACCAATTTCTTTAACACTCTTAGAATCCATTAGCATCATTTCAACTTTTATTTAAAAATAAATATAATAACCAAAGGATGCAGTTCTTTTTTTTTAAATATCTTTAATTTTTAATTATTGTCGATTTCATAATTCTATTGTCTACTGTACGACAGATAAGAAACTATTATAAATTATATTATAATTTTCCTAATGAAAAAGTTAATCATCTATGAATAACAATAATCAAATTTTATGCTATAAATTGACATGCCTAATAAAAATATATTAAAAATTAAAAGGTATCTATTCTATACGTTTTACTTAAGAAGAACTTTTTTTATTAAATTGCTATATTAATGCTCACAATTTTATTTATTGCGTATTCATTCGATTTATCGTTCTTCCATATTTGTAAATATACGAGATGATCAATGACATGACATTAGATTACATCATTTTCTTTTTGTTCTTTAAAAAATTAGGCAATATAATTTTTTTTCAAACTTTTATTAAACACTAATATTATATATGAACACAAAATTTAACTTACAAGTAGTTTATTTTTATTAAAATTTTTGTTTAACATGTAATAATTAAATGTTAATATAACTTACATAAAAATAGCTTACTGCTATCAACATTTAATTGCCGAAATTTTGGTCTATTTATTTAAAACATGAAATGTAAAAAAATATTTTAATTTTGCAAGATTTATTATTAAATTTCTAATCACTTATCATCATGATTATTAATTTCCACCATTTTTACAAGATCCTCCATAAGCAATTAAAACATCTAAAAATTCCAAAAAAATTAAAATTACAATTAAACATTGTTAATAAAATAAAATTTTGTTTTAACAACGATAAAAAAGTTTTAGTCTAAAGCTCCTACATTAAAAAAAGATTTTTTATCTTGATTTAATTATAAATTCATTAAATATTATTTTGCAATTACAAAAATATAATATTTTAAATAAAAATTACTCAAATTATATCATATATCTACAATTTGATAAATAAATTTGTATTTGATTTTATTATATCTGACCTATTCATTTTTATATTAAAAGAATCGACCTCTAAAAAGAATATTGTAATTCTTAATAAGTAATTTTCGTATTTAAACAAAAGCTGGAAGATACGAACGTTTTTTTTTGCAAGTATTCATACATTGGAGTACCAATGGATTCGGATATGTGATACCATCTGTTCCGCACACTGGAGTCCATATTTCGTTCACTGGACAATTACAAATTTTTGCGTTTGTTTTTCCAAAAATACTCAAAAGCATTATGTATAATACTAAAAAGACTGCAAATAATGTTTAGTAAATTAAATATAAAACACATACGAATATAGTTTTAAATTTATGAAAATAGTATTAATTTAATTTTTAAAAAAAATACTTACTTTTGAAAATCAAATAAAGTTTTAAGTCGAACATATTGTATTATTTAAAATTAAGTTTAAATAAGTTAGTTTTTAAAATCTAAAAAAGGTAAAAAGAAAGTAATTTTGTAGAAGAGTATATTGCAACTCGAATTAATTTTATCAAAAACCTATAATATGTTAAAGCTATAAAATATTTACTTTGTAATAAATAAAATTATTACGCTTATATGATAATCAACTAAAATAATAAATAATTGTAAATTTTATGTGTCTGAAAGGTATATATACATACATACATATATATATATATATATATATTCTTTTTTTCAAATAAAATTATTTTCTAACGGTTAAAATATACGTGAATCAATTAATACACAAGATATAAATTTTAAAACTCACGTCCATATATTATCTGTATAATAAAATATATATACTTCGTAGACGTATTTGTGTAGCGATAAAATTATAATAACGTTTTGTGAGTACAAGTTATAAATACTATTGGTAATGAATTATTAAAAAAAATTTTAAACAAATAAATTAAAAAATGAAAGCTACTGAGATAAATAAGAAATTATATATACTTCGTTATTATTTTTCTCAATACGACAGTTACTTTGATCTTCTTAAATTTATTAATATTTACATCATAGTTAGAGATACAATATATAATATTTAAAAAATAATTCTGATGTATTCTTACCATATTGGTAGTGAATGTTTATGTAAATAAATTTAAAAGTAAAACTAAAATAAAATTTCTTCCACACGTAATCACGCACACGCATGCGTACACAAAAACACACATAAGTTCTGTCATAATATTTTTAATAAAATAATAGATTTTGTAATACATATTAAATCATCATTTTATCACAATTTTATACATGTGGAAAGATATCAGATTAATTATAAATCTGCTCTACTATACTATACTTGTAGAGTACATAAGAATACATAGAAAAGGACTACAGAAGAACATAATATCTTGTCAATACAGAATAATATTTAAACAATTATAAAATAACTTAAAAAGTGTAATAAATGGTAAATAGATAAATATGCGGATAAGATTAATCATTAACCTGGAAAATGCTATTATTTATTTTTTGATAGAAATCCTTTTTTTTTAAAGATAAATACAGAAGATACTAATGATACATTTTATTTAATCGCACAAGTTCTCTTGTACAGTATTGTTTAGTACTTGCTTAAAATTCTTTAAAAAAATTGCTATTAAATGTTAACATTGTTGATAAATAAAAAAACCCTTTCTTCAAAAATTCTAATACATATACATATAATCTAAAATAATATCTACTGGTTTAATTTAATTATTATCATAAAATATTAACTTTGAAAAAAGTACCAAATGTAAAATGGAAACGTTTATTTTATTATTACAAATAGCACAATTTTTTATATTATTTATGAAAAATTGTAAAATATATACTACTTGAAACTTTTATGTTAATATAGCATCGCTAATTCATACTCTACAGCATTAGATTTATTAAAAGGAATAAGTGAAAATTTCTTCTTCAAGCTTCGTCCTTGTTAAATTTTGTTTAAACCGGCGCAAGCGTTTACATTGTAGTGAATAACTATCTTAGATCATTTCTATAATATAAATGAATATGTACATGCCAATTGATTTAGAATTCTTGATTAGTAAAATGTTATTAGCTGCTTATTACTAATTCTGTATGTTATATCGATATTTCATAATTTAAAGTATTAGATTTATTGGGTTATTTTATAAAAATTAATATAACGAAAATACTAAGTAAAACTTCTAATTCGAGCTTCATTCTTATTGAATTTTAAACCGGCACAAGCGTTTACATTGTATCTGTTAATCGAATTCCTTAGTGAATAACTATTTTGGGCCATTTTTATATTCTAGATGAATGCGCGGATGTCAATTATTTTAGAAATCTTCATTCATTAAATGTTATTAGCTACTTCGTACTAATTCTTTATATTAGCAACGATACCTTATCATTTATTGATTATTAATATTAATTTTTCGTAAATTTCTTATTGTTATTATAAGACTTATAAAATTATAAAATTAATTATATAAAATTATAAAATTAATTATAATTTTATTATATTATTATAAAATTATAAAATTAATTACGTAACATCATGCTAATTCGTTGTTGTTTAATGGCACACTGAAGGTAATGTTCGTTAAAATAACTTTGTAAAACAATTCTCACTTCGACTCGAAAGTCACGAGTTCATTCTTGTTCATATTTAATACTTAATAAGTGTACTTATAAACAGGTAGACTTTGACCAATAGTATCATATACATTGAAAAATACACAAAATATAAGTTTTCTGTCGCCGGATAATTGCAGTTCTTACGTCTACGTATGTGTTTATCTGACGCGTTGCGTGCGATGTACGTATGCGCGTCCAAGCAATAGTACGACCTATAAAATGCGAGACCTGACTTATCCGTAGCTCAGTTTTACCGGCGACTTCCAGTTGTATCTTCTCTCTTTCTCTCTCTCTCTCTCTCTCTCTCTCTCTCTCTCTCTCTCTCTCTCTCTATTTCTTTTTCCCTTTCTATCTGTCTCTTTTATTTTCTCCCTTTCTCCCTCTCTCTGCTTTTCTCACTTTTCTTCTCTTTTTATATTTCTTTTCCTTCCTCTTGCCCTTTCGGACGAAAATGTTCGAGTGCTAGATTGAGATTTTGAAAAAAAGTAGACAGTGAAAATGCTAAAAGCATTAAAGATTTTGTGCTTTGTTTTTCTATGTGTACTGATTTATCTCGTGGTTGCCGAAGAGATTGATGAAGTGCAAACGCCCTCGGGTAAAATCAAGGGCTCTTACATCATTTCTAGACTTGGAAAAAATATTTATTCCTTCAGGGGTATAAGGTACGCGGAGCCGCCTATTGGACTTCAACGGTTCCAGGTCAGTAATTGTGAGGCGACTCTATACTTGAGAAAACTACTAATATAACGAATTTATAATACATTTAATGTGTATTATTATATATTGTTTTCTATTAGATTATACATCATTGTATTAATCTCATTCCTATTCTATGTGCAGTTTAGTTATGGTGTTTATTTTTAAGGAATAGTAACAAGTTATAAGCTGAAAAAAATATTCTATTTACATTTATAATCAATTTGACCGAAATTAATAAGATTTCAAGGTCACATAAGCTACACCTCAACAAAAATCTAAAGCTATCCTAAAGGGATGAAAAATTGTTTATTAATCTGACGAATCTTATTACCATTTAATGATAACTATTTAAAAAATATCTAAAACTTATAAAATTATATTTAAAAGATTTTTTTAATTTTGACAATGTTTGCAAAATTTACAAAATTAAATCTTATCAAAAAATGTAGTTAAAACATTCGAATTAAAAAATTCGATTCTTTTGAAAAGGGATAAAAAAATCTCATAATTTCCATAAATTAAAGATACTTTCTTTTAAATACTATTCTTATAAAAAAAAATTTGGCAATTTACGGCTACAAGAAAATTTAAAAATATTTTTAAACTTATAACTAAACCCTTACTTTTGTGCATTTTACATAAAAAATACTGATACTCTGCGTACAGCGTGTGAATATCTGTACTCGCGTGCATGCACGCGTGGTTTTGTGGGCTGTAATGTTATGTACTATTAATTTCATGATCACATTTTAAATCAAAATATGATTTTGGGAAATGAATTACATTAATTACTTGTTTAATTTCAATATCAACTTTTTGTTTTACTATATTTTTACATTGATTATATTAGTGAGTACAATAGTTCACAACTATAAGAAAAAGTTTTCGTTCTTATTATACTTTAATATCTCTAAAAGCAAATTTTATGATGTATTGATCATTTGTAGAAAAAGACAACATAGCTTTATTTTTAAAGTGTACTTATATTATCTAATAATATTCTAAAGTTTAAGATAATATTTTGTGAGTCATTAACATTATTGATATAGATATAAGATACAAAATTATATTATCCCACTGTAAATGTTCACTTACATATATAAGTACAATATGTAACATTTGTTCAGAATTCAATCAAGTAAATTTAAAAATAATCATATAATTTATTCATATGAATAATTAATTAAAAATTCGAACCACTATTCAAATCATTTCATCCTTCTTAAATAAAAACAATGACTTTTATTACGAATATAATGTTTTCGTTTTATTCTTACATATCAATATTTAGTAAAAATAAGAAAATACGATAACAATAATTCATCAAATTCATACAACTAAGATGAACGTAAAAAAATGTTTTATTGATCATGTTGTATGCGCGGAAGTGCGTATGAACGTGTGCACGCGTGCCCTTTCAATCTACTTTGGGTTATATAAAAGAAGAAATAATAGACGAATCACGTGACTTTTTTGAGTTACATCAATAACTATTACGAGCTCTTCAGACCTATAGCTTAACAGCAACTCAATCGTCATATACCTTCGCCAATGCTTGGAGAGCTCAACAATAAAGATTTAACGCTCCGTTAATTCACTTAAAATTACTCCGGCACTTTATTCGAGCTGTTGCAGCATATCCATTCTCAACAGTCGAATGAATTGTTCGTGAGCAATGAATCATCCGTGGTAGATAACTCGTTTGAACCAAGTTAAATGAGCATTTTTTCACTTAAAAAAAAACCATAACGATGATGGATCATTACTTACATCATCATCATCATCATCATCATCACCATCATCATCATTATTATTATTATCATCATCATCATCATCATCATCATCATCATCATCATCACCATCATCATCATCATTATTATTATTATTATTATTATTATTATTATTATTATCATCATCATCATCATCATCATCATCATCATCATACATGTATCCAAGTTAAATAGGTTTTTATTTCTATGTAAACAATATTGTATCGTTAGATACGGGCCTTCAGTCAACAAATGATACTACGTACTACTACTTGTAGATACACAATTTTTTTGTAATATTTGTTTTATATAACATACTTTCTAATTTCTTTATAAATAATATTTTTTTTATATATAAAACTGAATAGTTGGTTATGAATTTTATTTCAAGATGTAAAATATATTTTAAGAGAATTGTATTTAAGTAGAAAATTTTAATCTCTCAAAAGTGATGAAATATTTACATTTTTTCGACCTCATTTGTAAATCGTATTTACTTTTATTGATTGATTTATTTTTTCACTTTAACAATTGATTAATGTAAATAGCAGCAAGAAATCATTTCCTGTTGTTATACTTATTTGATTATCTACTCAACGAGTCATGAACTTAACTCAGATTAATTTCTTAATTAATTTACGTTATGATGTTTTGTTAAATAGTTTTATTTTTACATTGTTGTATAATATATAATCTAAATAAGTATTCTTGAAAAATTAAAAAACTGAATCGATATATTTTTTTAATAAAATATTAATTAGTTTTATAAAGTGATTATGAAAAGGTTTTAAATATTTTCTATTATAATCATTTTATAAATCTGCTTAATAATATAAATAAATTAATATTTTATAAATAAGGTTAAAATAATTATTGAACGAGCATTTAAGTATTTTCATTATTAACTTTTATTGTTTATTAAATATGAAAATGTTGTTTTACAGTAAATAATATCGGAAATAATAACTATTCATTTAGATTATTTTATAGTAAAATATTTTCTAACTCAACTCTTCTATTATATAAAATTTTCTTTTTAACATTAACATATTAAATTTACATTTTAATTAAGTTTAATTTTAATCCTACAATTGCGATACACTTATGTTACTTTCGAATTCAAATAATTACAGAAACATTATCTTTAAATTAAGTTTAAAATAATTGTATACATTTTTATAGATTATGCAGAAATTTATATTTTAAATAATTTTAAACCTAGTGGTACTTGAAGTGATTTTATAAATTTATAGCCTGCTATTCCAGTTACACCATGGGATATAGTTTTTGATGCTTCTGAAGAAGGTCCATCATGTCCGCAGACTTCGGTTGAAAATCAGTCTGAGGATTGTCTTCGTTTAAATGTCTACACTACAAAGGTATTTATTACGTTACATTTGCATATTATTAAAGAATTCTCAGTTACATAAATTTTTTATTTTTACGTTAAGTTGTCGAGTGCGAGCGATATAGTTAAAAGGCCAGTTATAGTCTTCTTTCATTCTGAGGGCTTCTTTACTTCATCAGGACAAAGCTCAAAGTACGGTGCCCAATATTTATTGGATCATGATATTGTGTTAGTGACCGTCAATTATCGAATTGCATCCTTAGGTAATTTAATATTTCTTTTTCTAAATTTAGAATTAATGATTTTTGTAATTAAATTACTTTAATTAAACTTTACCAATCGTTACTTATAATTGCGATATAATTGCATAAATTAATTAGATTTTAAATAAAATAGAACTACAATTGAGAACATTATATACTATAAAATATTTAATTTGTTATTTTAATTTATTATATTTATTATATTATACGAAATATTTATATTCACTTTTTTCTTGTGAAATATTATAAATTAGAAATATTATTTTGTTATTTATTTATTCCTTAAAATTCATAAAACGTTTTAGAAAAAAATCTACATAATTGAGTATATCTTTTGATTCATATATTAATAAGAAATATAATGTTATTATAAGTGAATACTTAATTTTGTAAAATCTCAATGAAAGAATAAATGTTATATAAATTAATTGAATAACAGATTATGTTTATTAGAAAAAATATAACAGCCAAAGAATTCTGCATTCCTGCTGATTAAATAAAATATCATATATATATTAAAATAAATTATTGTAAGAAAAAAATAAAAACTATGTGAAATATAACCGACTTTTTATTAATAATTTTATATCTGAAAATTATAAAATAGATCAGTAGAGAACGAAGAATGAGTTAAATTTTAAAAATAATAAAAAAATCTATGAAAACTAATATAATAATCGTATTTAGCACATTTATTTACAACAATATGCAAGGATATTTCATTCTTATTTCAAAAATTTAAAAAAAAGTAGAAGCACGTTATGAAACTCAATTTGTTTAAATAAGAGTATTGTAATTTGTAATATATACTTTTTAAAAAATCTCTTTTTAATAACTCGTGTGTGTATGCATATATAAATATAAATACGAAATTCCTGTTAACAGAGACAGAATAGTTAGACTAATATTTTTTTAAAATTTAGGATTTATGAGTACCGGTGATTCTTTATTGCCGGGTAACTTGGGCCTCAAAGATCAAGTCGAAGCGCTTCGCTGGGTAAAAAAAAATATTGCAGCATTCGGTGGCGATCCTAAATGTATTACCATAGCCGGCTCGTGGAGCATATCGCTTCACCTGGTCTCACCAATGTCTGCGGGTCTTTTCCATCGCGCAATAGCTTCGAGCGGCTCGGTAACTTATCAGGAACCCTTACCTACGAATCAGACACACCTTGCCAAAAGGCAAGCCGAGATCCTTGGTTGTCCCACTGACACTGTTGGTAATATGCTCATTTGCCTCAATACCAAAACTGCAGAGGAATTTGTCAATCGTACGGCAGAATTTCGGGTGAGCACCAACATCCGTTCACTGTGATTTTAAAATATTTCAAATATAGAATGTCGATTTTAAAAAAATTTCCATTGAAATTTAAAGTTTCCATCGAAACTTCTCTTAATAAAATCTTATTAATAAAAGTTCTCAAGTAAGTTTCATTTCCATAATTTGTACACGTTAAATTAGTGCCAATTAATGTTTAATTACTACTAATTCATCAGTAGACTACAAGCATAAAAGGATAAAAATAAAATAAAAATTTGTTTATCTTAAAGGAATGGTATGACAATGTGATTATACAATGGTTACCAGTTGTTGAACCAGAAGTTCGTGGGGTGGAACGTTTCCTTCCGGCCCAACCGATTGACCTCATCAAACAAGGAAAATTCCATAAAGTTCCTTTAATTACCGGCGTGACAAAAGATGAATTCAATGGCTGGATTCTCAGTAAGTAATTCAATCTACGATCATTTATTTTATATAAGATAATTGCACTAAATTTGTTTTGTTTTGTTTTATTTTGATTAAAATTTTGAATAACGGAAAAAAAAATAGTACAATAAGTTATTATATTTGTTAGATTTCAAAATTATATATTGAATTTTATTTAAACGTCAAATCGAACGTTTTAAAAATATGCCAATAAAGTTTTATAAATACTGGCATTTAGTTCATTATTGCTTATTAACAATTTAATATTAAATAATTTTTTATATTTAAGATATGATGGAGCAAGCGAAAAATGGCAATAACTCTATGATCAATGATTTTAATAAAAATTGGGAAAAGCATATACTTTTAAATTTCATTAATGAGCGTAGTACTGAGTGTTCAAAGAATATTAGTAAAAAATTTAAAGAATATTATTTACACGATAAGACTATTTCGATTGAAAATTTACAAGGAATTGGTTACGTAAGTAAGATTTAATCCTTGAACTTTGCAAATATTTAATATAATACATATCGAATATAATAAAAACTTTTGAATTTTAATAGCTTTATTCTGATGGTATAATTATGTATGCCGTACATAGACTTGCAAACTTAGTTGTAGAAGCTTCGGACCAGCCCGTATACTATTATGAATTCAGATATCAAGGCCCTTTTAGCAACGTCGTTTTAAGCGATACTAAAAAACCTTTTGGTAAGACAAAGTCTTTTAGCTTACTGTGCAACAATGATAAAAATTTAAGTCTTAAAAATAATTTACGTATCTATAATGTAATATAATAATACAATAGTAATTAATATTGTTATTATTTTTTAAAGACTTTAAAAGTATTTAGGAGTATGTGGTGTAATTATAATAAAAAAAATTTTATAGGTGTCGTCCATTCGGATGATTTGATGTATATATTTCGTATGAGTTCATTTCCGGAATTCGAAAAGAATTCATCCGAAATAAAAATCGTCGAGCGCATGACCGCGATCTGGTCGAATTTTGCTGAAACTGGTAATCCCATTCCCACAGATGATAACGAAGGCATATTTTCTAAAATTATTTGGGAACAATTCACTCCAATTAATAAAAAATATCTCGAAATTGATGACGAGCTTGTTATGGAGACGAACCTTAATGCAGAACGAATGGAAATATGGGACGAATTATTTATAAATGAGTGCACTTAGTATTTAGAAAATTCTGTCTAAGAACGTATATAAATATTATTTATAATTTACAATTACATTACTAATACGTACAAACTGAAAATTACTGATATATCTATTAGTAATTTAATTATTCTAATTTACAAATCAAAAAATGTTTATTTGAAAAAAATGTCTTTTTTTTATACATACATTATAATAGAAGTTTCTAATTTTATTAGCGTTAATGAAGAGCATATATCATATATTTTATGTATTTAAAATATTAATTTTATATATTTTTTTAGGTATGAAAAAAATTTGTTATAGAAAAATACAAAATAAGAATTATGTATTCAAATGTTCTTTTTTATTTATACTCTTCAAAAATTATTATTCGTAGTCCATTGATTGAATAATAGTCTCCTAATAATGCGTTTGCTAGTT
Organism: Ceratosolen fusciceps; assembly: GCA_018883505.1. Lineage (NCBI taxonomy): Eukaryota > Metazoa > Arthropoda > Insecta > Hymenoptera > Agaonidae > Ceratosolen > Ceratosolen fusciceps. The sequence goes on along the minus strand of RCIC01000002.1, from coordinate 16,666,092 downwards.
TTTTTTTTTTTTTTTTTTTTTTAAAAAGTACGTTTACTTTTAAATACATATGTATTTAACATATGTTTTTAATGAAATACATATGTATTTCATTTTATGCAATTAGTTTTGTAATGTTTTAATTATAAAATCATGTACATATACAGCGCAACTCAAAAAAAGTTAAGTGATTCAATTTAACGTAAATTATGAATAATATATGGAATTTCAGTTAATTTTATTCAGAATTCTTTTTCGAAGTCAATGCTGGGCTTAAAATATATTACAAATGGTCGAAACATAACTGACTATTGTCTCTTGGAATCCTAGTCAAAGTAGCTACTTCCGCATCATTGAATGCTTAAATCGAACAATATCAATTTCCAATCGAGACTGTTAGATTTTAAACAAATAGACAGAAATCGGACATTTAATTACTTCGGGGAATTTTTTCAAAACAAACAACTCCTGAGTTGTTGAATAACCTGCAAAAAGGAATCCACGAAGCAGATTTTGAACATCAGTTTTTTTTTCTTCCGCTACCCTAACACTTTTTATCTGTCCTGTCGTTTGACCTTCAAGCGTCATAAGCGTATGTATACATTATTCTCGGGATCATTAAGAAGAGACAGATTTGTTTTGATATTGTTGTACTGAAAATGGATGGGCCCTCTGGATAGGATTATCGCCTTTAAAAAATTTCTTCTTTAAATAATAATTTAAAGAAGAATTGATCGCAGGAAACCATTTTAGAATTCTAATGTCAAGAAAATAAATCATACTTTAAAATTGAAACTTTCTAATAATTTGACAATTTGTTTATCTGCCAGAGCCGGTAAAAAAATTAACGCTTGTTTCGAGCATACTACAGCGCCTGTTTCCTTCAAAATTTTCTTTCTGTTGCATTCGTATATTAAAATGTACAAATATATAGATTATGAAGTATACGAATTCACATTATGTTCCGAAAAATAAAATGCACAACTTAATTCTATCTTTACCGAATAACATAATAACTGAAAGTATTTAATTTATTTTGAATTAAATTTAACATTAGAATTTTAAAAAAGATATACTACTATATGTTAATATTATTATATGATAAAATTTAACCATTCGATTACGGAATACTACATATTATCATTAATAAAATTTATAAAAAGTAATATTTCAATATTTTTATTTATTTAACTGTATTACCGTTATAAAGCATATTTTATTTTTTCTTAAAACGAATATTCTAGGTACATAGTTAAATAAATTTTTTTTATTTTTTCTTTAACAATTAGATTTTAATTTTAATACAAATAAAAAATTCTTACTGTGAGAAATCTGTGGAAATTGTTTGTACTACATGCACGATCCCTACTAATCCAATACACATGTAACGTATTGTTAAATTTTAAACTTTTCGAATTGTACATATTATAACTTATAGTTATAAAGTAAATTCATTTATCACTATACTTTTACATAAAAAATTATAGACGTGATTTGGAATTTAATTTAATTTTTACAATTTGGAAATAGTGCCTCGTTTTTGAATATTCTAATTATTTTTACAATTATTAATTGTTTCGATAAAAAAAAAACTTTCGAGATTCAAATGCTTAAGTAAGAAAACTCCTAAAACGATAGAAATTGAAGCAATAATAGCCTTTTATACATTATAAATTTTGCTACATGTAACACGCACATTTTACAATCGTTGAAGAGCTGCTTCAATTTTAAGATATCGACTGGCAGAATCTAGACTTTTTTCGAAAGATGGAAATATATCACATATTGCTTTTATACATCCACATAAAGTCTGTCGCCTACGTATTGTTCTGTAAATAAGCTCAAGTTATTCCTTAATCATAATACGGCAATAATATGATATTTATTTATTTTATTGGCACTATGTGGTACAAAAATTATAAGGTAATGACTAAAACGTTAGCTTGAACTTTAGTTTCATTTATTTTTTATTAAGGTACAAAAATCTTCTTTCTTAATTGACTAAACATTTACGTTAGTAATATTTATACATTGAAATGCTTAAACGTTTTTATATATAAAACATATGAAACTATATTATATAGAATTATATAAAAAATTTTAAACATTTTTTTATATGTATATTATTTATCTGAACAATACGATATAATAAATTATTATGATATATATATATATATATATATATATATATATATATATACACAAAGTATATTATACTATTTTATTTTCATGCAATTATATTCTTACTCAACCATTACGAGCTGAACTTCATGTCTTCGTACATATTATTAGACAGAAATGCATATGTATTTATTGTATACATCTTAGAGTAGGTCCTTGGTTTCGTGCGAAATTTCGCAGTTTCTGCTTACAGCGTATAAATTATAAAATGTTCACGTGTTCACGCTCTTCTTATATCACTTATGGAGATGTAACATCACCGGATGAGAGAATGGATGATGAAATCAGATATCACTGATGTATGTGGACAATCCGCTTGTATAACCACATCAATAACATTATATAACATTATAAGCAATATAGTAAAAAAAAAAAAAATCGAATGCAAAATATATACTTCACTTTGGAGTATCATGAATGATTAATAAATTTTTTATATATCAATCGTTGTTAGTATGTGTGTATATATATATACATGAATCTAAGATATTACAAATATCTTTAGACGTAGTTAGTCAAAATAATATTTGATTAACGAAACGATTACAACGAAAATTTGATTAGGAAATTATTTTACAAAAGAAAATAACTCAAAAAAGGATAAATTATGAAAAGGCATTTAATTCGTAAGCATGCATAAGTAGTAATTATATCAAGCCTTATTCTAATAACACGTTTGTGCGTACACATACGCGCACAAAAAACCACATAGCAGAGAGAGAGAGAGAGAGAGAGAGAGAGAGAGAGAGAGAGGGAACACGGGTAATTAACTATGCGTATATGAGTAAAAATCTTAGATTTAATTATTCCCTTATAGTAAACAGATGATTTGACGTTATTGATTAAATATGAGCGTTAATTAAAGTACGTAAAAATTTTATAACGCTTTTGTACCAGTCGTGCTTCAGAGTATGAAAGTAAAGTACGCGAAGCTAAAGTTGAAAAGGTCCATTCCCGAAAAGTCCTGAGCTCGTTGAGAAAAGGAGTCCCGAAAACGGTCCCAAACTTTTCGTCGAGCACATGGTGATATCGTGGCGAAGTTGAACTTGCGCACGCTCGAGTAGCATCGCAGCAGAGAATCGCCGCCCCCACCCTCGCTGCCCTCGCTTACCCCCTGCCACGCCTCGGCTAAGACCGCGCGCATAGGGTGCATGCACTAGTCTCGCGGTGGCACCCGGGTCGTCGCCATCGACGACGGTACAGTAGGAGTCGCTGCCGCGGCATCCATCGCGAGTACTCGAACAAGGTAAATGAAACGTACGATGTCTACTCAACAACTCCTGCAGACAGGTTGGTCCACTCCGCGCCTCCATCCCGCCCCCGTCCCCCCTCCTCCGATGAGTCGAACATCTCGACTCGTTTGCCCCCCCCCTCCCCCACCCCTCTCCCAACACCGCGTTCGCAAGCTCATCCGCATACGTTTGTCGTGCGTGACTGTGTGAGTGTGGCCGTATGCGCAAAAGAAGCCAGCAAGCTCTTTTAACTAGAACTTCTCTCTTCTGAAGGCTGACAGGCATTGTCTATTAATTGACACTCGTTCCTTCCTCTCCACTTGACCCATCGATCTTGAGCTCTGCAGCTGAACGGGGACGACCTTTATTAGGTTCCCGTTCCGAGAGAGACAATCAAGTGTTACTTCATGCATAGGCGAGTCAATATTCGTGTGTAGGTGCGCACGCGCTTATCACTGTGTACGTGGACCTAAGAAGGGGGATGGATGCGGCTTTATGCCGAGGGGTTAGAGTATCAGTGCTGGAGCAACAAATTACTGTGTCAAGAGTTTAATGATGCATTGTCAAATGTTTCCTTTTACGCGCATACTTTAATTATAGGTCGATGGGCTATACTGACAATACCACTTAATTTCAATTTTATTACAAATTACTTACTCGAACGTCACGGACAACGATGCGCTAATATATTTATAGAATGCTTCCTATCACTTTCAATGAAATAAGTACATTTTTGCATTATTCTTCTTCAATTACGGTAACAAAAAATTTATGGCCTTTTTCCATTTCAAGCGTATAAATATTATAACTTTTCATTTCACGTAAAAGGAGAAAAAAATTAATATTTCAAAACGACTTTATCGTCAAATTTTTTTATGAGACTCTTAACATGTCTAACAATAAAAATATTAATAATCTCTTTTGCATTTTTATTTTATAATTTTAATTTATAAGAAATCTATGCGTTTCTATTAATAAATACAAATTTCTTTTTTACAACATGTCATTGTAACTTTAAGGCTTTAAATAAAACAGAAAATAAAATGACTAAATATTAGTATATAAACATATTTTATCGATACATTTTATATTTAAATTTTTTAAATAATAATACTTATACGGATAAGAAGATTTTTATACATATTTATTCATTTGAATATATTTCAAAATGTGATTGAAAAAAAGCATTCGTAAATAAAACTTGAGATACATTTAACTGATTCATGCTAACCTTAAAAATTTACATTCTCAGATAGGTGAACTGAATTTTAAAATTTTATCAGTTCAATAAATAAATAGGTTTAATGATATTTCAATATTAATAATTACATAACATCAGCATTTAAATGGTCTCTGTCTATAAGAATAAATTAATTTATTATTTCGAACGTCTTAAAACTGAATTTTATTAGAAAATTTATAAAATAATTTATGTAAAAAGTCATAATTCATATCTACTACATTTTTAGAGTATTAGCTCTTTACATATTTTATACTATATTAAACAAATTTAATATGCTCTACAAATATTTACCGTTATGATTTACAACCGCATATTTGATTTTAATTTGCAAAAGTAATCAAGAAACTTATGAATCTAAGTGTCAATTGCACTGTATATTGCACAAGACCTTCAATTTAAATTAACTACATATCTAATGTCAATAATTATTTTAATACAGACTAAGTTTTAAAGCTATTTTAAAATAATTATGATTAAATAGAATAAGTAAAAGGTTTGAATTGTTATTTCATCCGAGTAATAGAATTCTTAGGATTTTGTACAATATAATTTAGGGTATAAGTAGTTATAAATAATCAATGCTCAAACAATAGAAATTTTATTATCATGACTCGGGAAAAATGTTTGATTCGTATTCACGAATCTTTTTAACGCAAGTTCTTTACAGAGGTAAGGGTTTAATAACGGACGCAAGACAAATAATAATTATTTGCTTTTTATTTATTTATTTTATGTATATATAAAATATTTTCAATTGTTTTCATATGTTTATACAATTATAAATGGGTAAAAATTTCTTTCATATATGAGATAATTAAAATTTGTTTATGGTTTAGATTTTAATTTACACGGACATGGTGTTTAAAAATAGAGAAAAGCAACACTTAATAAATAAAAAAATGAATAAAAGGATAGATAATTTGAATAACTATAATTTGCTTATAAGTTTCAATAGAAAAATTGTCAATTTGATACATAATCATTTAATGGATTTTCTAAAAGTTGTAAATACGTTTATAGATTATATCGCAAGAAAATTAGATATAAAAATGAGATACCAATGAAATATTTTTTATAATTCATGTTTTGTGCTTTATCTGTTTTAAATAATTATAAAACTTACAAAAATAATTTTGTTACGTAATAATATAAAACTTTAATCAATAATATTATTCTCTATAAAATCATGATATATATGTATTTTTATGTTACCTAGAGATTTCAGTAGTATTTTTAATCTTTCGAAAATAGAGTGTCAATTATTTATATTATTTCACGTACTCATGAGTAGTCAATTAAGTGTGTTCATTAGAGAAATATTTACTAATAAGAATTATTAGGACAACGTATTTAACATTATTCTTCTTACTATTACAATAAGTGAGATTTGAAATATTTTAAAAAAGATGCATAATTTGAACACATTGTATGCGTAAATGTGAAGTTTGCATAGATAGTTGGCTTCTTTTGTATACCTAAATGAATTTCTGTTTGTCTATTTTCCGTAATATAGACTCGAGGTCGAGTCGAATTAGAAGTTCTCTTCTTTTGGTATTAGAGCACGAATAATTACGATTCCAAGCCTTTATTGCGATCAAATCAACTTAAATTTTTTAATCTCTATTAAGCCGTATATTTGACCGGCTAGCATAAATTTTATAGGTCGCTATAAGAATAGTAATTTTTTTTAGCGTACATTTAATATAAAAATGAGAGTAATAAAAAATCTAGTTATAATCTATATAGTGTAAATCCTTTAATTTCTAATAATAATATTAATTTTTTTGTTTTATAAAAATAATCTTCATTAAGATGTTCAACATGGCGACTAATAAAACACCTGAAATGAACTATACCTGCGAGATATGCGGCCGAGAAGGTTTCAATGATGAGGAGATGCGCTCTCATATGGCTCTCTATCATTTGAAAGGAGCTGCCAATTGTCCATTCTGCGATCTTGGTGAAATATCTCCAGCAGAAATGTTACTACACGTAAACAGTGCACATCTTGATTATTTAACGCCCAGGTAAGCATAAGATATTTTTAAACGAGCATTTTCATTTGATCATAAATTTTTTAAATAAAGCATAATTATACAATCCAATAGATTCTGTATTAGTTAAATGTGTTAAAAAATGATCTTTACGTAGTATAAACAATGGACTGGCCAATCTTTAGATTTAAAGTATTGAAATCATTTATTATAGCGTTTACGTTATCCAGAAATATTTTCTGGACTAATTTAATAATTTAAGATAAATAATAATTATTAAATTTTTTAACTACGTACGTACTACTGGAAAATCAGACAAACAGATAATATCGTTGTAGGCTTAGATACTGTCTCTATTTTTTCTCGAATCAATCTCATAACAAAACATTGTAATTATAGATAATTCATATGGCTGTATACAAGACTTTTATGAGAAAAAAAATGGCAAATTTGATTTTCGAATTTAGTTTATTTTATTCTCATTACATTTTATTAAGTTGCATGTAATAATTTTAAGTTTAATACTTTAATTTATACAGTCATTTATCAATTTAGGTTTTACGAATGGTAAATATTATTTGAATTTTTATAATTAATCATAAGAAAAAATTCATAATAAGAAAAAATTATTACCTTTATAATGCATTCTGTATAATATTATTGTTATCGAACACGGGAGGGGGGTGTTACCAATAGTGAAAGTGGGTGGCGCAGGAACTGGTCGCCTACCAAATGGAAAGGAAATTGATGGGACAGGAGGAGCATCGGGGGGAGGGAAGTTGGGGAGGCGGCCTGAGTCCGCGGCCCCTCCTGGTAGAGGAGGGGTGGCGCGGGGCAGGAGCATGCTTCCCGACCCAAGGAGCAGCAGCGGGAGGGAAGTTGGGGCTACTATCTACGCCCGCGGTCCCTCCGGCATGGGGAGGGGCGGCGCGGGGTGGCGTGCACGCTTCCCGAACCAATACGGGGAGGACGCAACAGGGAAACGCGCCAGGCACCGGGGGGAGGGGAGATTAAGATAGGAAGTAATTAGGACCGCGAGAGGGGAGGGTCGCTCGCGTCGGAAGAAAAAAACCGCGGGAGGCAATCGAAGGAAAAGACAAAGAAACAAGTGAAGGACACGATCAGGGGTGGTACGAGGCCGATGGCAAAGGGGGGGGGAGTATCGTTCGAGCCCTCATACAGAACGGTCAGCGAGCATAAGCATCGCAAGCAAATACACCTCACCGAATAGAAGAGAATCAAACGGAGGCGACGAGAAGATTGAATAAGACGAGATCGTAAGAAGGAAAAGTACCCGGAGCGCGAGACCACGAGCACGAGTGAACAGCAAGTACAGTGTTCGAACAAACCGCCTACACCACAAGTGACGCTGCCACAGCCCGGCAGGTAACCAGGTGAAAGTGTAAACGAGAGTAGCCGCGAGGAGCCAGGAGGCAACGTCGCATCCAGCGACAGCCAGACGTCTGAAGGGAAGGTGGGAACGCAGTCACAGCGCAAGGGATCAGGCCACCGCCATCTTGGCGGAGTTTGGCGCCAACAAGTGAGGTTAGCACTCAAGGCACGTGGCGACGTCGGTAAGAGCGGGAGCTGTTGTATCAACGGAGCTCGCGGGAAATTCAAACGTTTAAATAGCGAACGGTGGTTGGTGACGACACACGCGAATATTAGAAGTCCGTGGAAGTGACGACGACTCTGGAACTCGAGTGAATAAATAATTGTGAGCTGTCTACTTCGTCTCCGAAGCAGTTACTGGCGGCGTGTTGTTGATTCGACGCCGAATCAGGTTGAGCGCAATTGCACCGACCAGATACGTGCTCTATAATTATTATAATTATCAGTAAAGTATAATTATATTGATCAATAAAGTAATTTAATTGGACGAACATAAAAACAGCCCTTCCTTCATCCTACCAGTTCCATCGCGTAGGTTGACGCCAGTGTGTAACATAGTGGTGCCGAAACCCGGGATTTCAAAGACCAGATAAATCACTGGGAACAGTGGTGGGAAGTTTAGTGTGGTGCGTGAGTGAACGCGTGGGGTGAGATCGATTCGAAATGAATCAATCCCCGATCCGAGTGGAAGAGAACAGCAGGCAGGAAAATCGGGTTTCTCCAAGAAGAAAGAGGAGAAATCCGAGGGAAAGCGGATTGTCCTCGCGGAGTACAACGCCCGTCGACTCGGACGCATACAGCAGGAGGAGATCGGCCAGAAGGAGGGCGAGGCGAAGCAGAAAGCTGCGGAAGCGGTGGAGATCCGATAGCTCAACAGAGACGGAGTCGACCGAGTTAGCAACGGGCTGCCCGAGACGCCGCCACAGGGAGACAAGCGAGGAATCGTCGGGGGCCGACAGGGGACGAGCCAGGGGAAGGAGCCGTCGATGGGCGCACAGCACGGCGAGGCCTGTGCGACGAGTCTAGACTATCCTGACCGACAACTCCGCCGTGAATCGATTCGTGGCAACGATCCAGAGCATGAAGGAACGCCCAACCGAGATAACCCTTTCGGAGCCTAATATCCGAAGGGGGTTAGAGTTTAAATTACCAAGATTCGAGGGGAGTCCCTTAGAGTGGGGGGCCTTCAAGAAGAATTTCGAAATAACAACGGCGATAGGAAAGTACTCGGAGCAGGAAAATATCGTCAGGCTGCTAGAAGCTCTGAGAGGCGACGCGCGGGCACTTGCAATGCCTATGTTCTTGGTGGGCGGGAAGGCTGAGGACGTATTGGGTTTGTTGGAGTCCCAATACGGCAACTTAAATATGGTAGTCCGCACCGTGATAGCGGATTTGGAAAATATGCCATCGGTGCGATCTGGGAAGCAGACAGCAATACAGTTAGCAGGGAGGGTTAAATACGGGATTGTGGTAATTAAAAAGGCGAATAAGGACTGGGAGGATAAGACGGGAAAATTATTCGATAAAATATTGTCGAAGATCCCCGACAATACAAAGTGTAGGTATTGGCTGTGGGCGGATCCGCAGGGCAGGAAACTGATCGACGTGGAGAGGCTTAGCGACTTTCTGTGGGCGGAGGCGGAAGCGACGGGGCAGTGGGAAGCGTTCAAGACCGACGGGCCGACGGGAAGTAGGAAGGAGCGATCGCCGACGGAGAGATAGAGAGAGCCGAGCGCGTAGACCGGTGTTCGTAGCACGGGAATGTCGAGAGCGATCACCGAAGGGGAAGGGTTGCGCCTGCTGCGAGGGAGAGTGCAGGTCGATGGCTAGCTGGCTGAGGTTTCTACGCGCATCGCTGGAGGAACGCTGGAACAATGTCAAGGAAGGGGTCTGTGCTTCCGCAGCCTCGGCGGCGGGCACGGCAGGGACGAGTGCGGGACGTACGAGAGAAACCACCACCGATTATTGCAAGATAAAGAGATGGGCGGGGAGGGTAAAGAAAACTGGCATGGTAGAAGACACTGTAACCGGGAGAGAGAGACGGGGATGAGACGGCAGACGTGACTAGCAGCAGGGGAACCATACTTAAAGATCGTGCGGGTGGAGCTCATAGGAGTGAGCGGCAGAATGGATACGTACGCACTGTTGGACGAGGGGTCTACAATCACGTTGGTAGATAGGGGATTAGCGCGCGAGCTCGGAATGGAGGGGAAGTCGTTGAAGTCGAGCGTGAAGGGGATAAACGCGAAAACAAAGCTCGAGAAATGCAGGGAGTCAAGTTCGCCATAGTAAGTGCGCGGGGAACCACAGTAGAGCTGTTACTCGCGTCGCCGGGAGAGGATGAGGGAAATCGGATAGGCGGGCGGCCAACGAGCGTGGGACCTTGCATCTCTCTACTCCCTGCAATTTCTGTTTGCACTTTTTCCACGATATTAGCTCTTCAGCCCCTATTTTCTGATCCCATCCAGTTCCCCTGCGCCAAATTTCCTGCATCAATATTTTGGAGCTTACGGTAAACGGTGCTAGTAATCCTAGTGGATCGAATATCGACATTATCACTTTCAGCACTTGCCTTTTCAGCTCTCCGGATATCTTCCCCAACCGCACGTCAAACTTCAGTACGTCCGTCTCGGTGTCCCCCATACCATTCCTAATACCCGCTCGCTGCAGCCTATACCGGTCGTTTTTTCCCCCTTCTCTCGCTTATCAGCTACGGCTTCGGGCGGTATTGCCCTTTCGCCATTGCTGGCCCAACCGTGCATTTTAAAATTCCCCCTTTCATTTATTTCGATCACATGCCGTATCCGTTCTCGCATCTCTCCATCGAATCGTGTTCCCCCATCTCCTTTTGCCCAGATCCCCCAAGCCCAGATCTTTGCATGCGAATTGGATGTCGTCCCCTTGAAACTTAGCGCACACCGTCTCGACGTCGGTTCCGTAACGCAACTGCCTAAGCTGCCGTACTACGCGGAAGCTAGCCATACTAATAAGAGTGTCCATAAGCGCGGTCCAGTGCCACCCACTGGGGAGCCCATTCTCCCACCAACCAATACGCTTGTCGTCCAGCACCACTTCGGAACCCTCGCAGTAGAGGGAGTCGAGTATGGCACAATAAATACTTACTGTATCCTGATTGGCACCCGAGTCGACGAGTACGTGCAGGATGCCAAGGAATACTGCAAGGATAGTGTTTTTGCTTTGGTGTTGATCAAAACCCCCCTGGTCGAGAGGTACTTTCCATAAGTTGGGGTCTCTAACCGTATTGAGAATCTCCTGATCAATGATCTCATTCCCCTCGCCACCTGCAAACAAAGTACTGACAGTACTAGAATAGAACCCCCTCTATAATGTTTCGCTTATATAGTCCATTTTTCCGTTGACATTATTGCCTGTTTTTACCACCGCCCTGACCTTACCACTCTCGCTCTTTTGCATTACCACCATATGTTCCATACTCGGCGTGAAAAGATCCTCCCTTATCTCTTCGTCGCTATGGAGGGAAGCTTCTACTCCTTTCATCCTTCTGCTACGCCTGTCCTTCCCATCAATGTTAACGATGGTATTACCCCCGGTACCACTCTTCCCCCTCATCCACTTACCCTCCCTAATCCACTCATCGACCGTAGGAACTATATCAGGCAATTTCCACTCTTCGCGCATTAGTTGGATTGTTTCGCGGTACACCAAACTGCAGTACAAATCTTCATTAATGGCTTTGCCGATCTCCCGCCGCTTGAGAAGCCAGTCCTCTGCATCGTGAATAAGGCTCACAGGCTCGGCTGGTGCCATGTACTCCAGGTTCATTTCCCAGTAACAGAGGTCACGCCAATTGGGGGTGATGTACACCCCCCCTTGCTACATGACTGCTGCTACATTCTTTAAGAATTTCCGACCCGCGTGTACACACATACCCTTAAGATAACCGGCCATCCTACGGTACCAAGCCACTCCGGATATCTTCCCCAACCGCACGTCAAACTTCAGTACGTCCGTCTCGGTGTCCCCCATACCATTCCTAATACCCGCTCGCTGCAGCCTATACCGGTCGTTTTTTCCCCCTTCTCTCGCTTATCAGCTACGGCTTCGGGCGGTATTGCCCTTTCGCCATTGCTGGCCCAACCGTGCATTTTAAAATTCCCCCTTTCATTTATTTCGATCACATGCCGTATCCGTTCTCGCATCTCTCCATCGAATCGTGTTCCCCCATCTCCTTTTGCCCAGATCCCCCAAGCCCAGATCTTTGCATGCGAATTGGATGTCGTCCCCTTGAAACTTAGCGCACACCGTCTCGACGTCGGTTCCGTAACGCAACTGCCTAAGCTGCCGTACTACGCGGAAGCTAGCCATACTAATAAGAGTGTCCATAAGCGCGGTCCAGTGCCACCCACTGGGGAGCCCATTCTCCCACCAACCAATACGCTTGTCGTCCAGCACCACTTCGGAACCCTCGCAGTAGAGGGAGTCGAGTATGGCACAATAAATACTTACTGTATCCTGATTGGCACCCGAGTCGACGAGTACGTGCAGGATGCCAAGGAATACTGCAAGGATAGTGTTTTTGCTTTGGTGTTGATCAAAACCCCCCTGGTCGAGAGGTACTTTCCATAAGTTGGGGTCTCTAACCGTATTGAGAATCTCCTGATCAATGATCTCATTCCCCTCGCCACCTGCAAACAAAGTACTGACAGTACTAGAATAGAACCCCCTCTATAATGTTTCGCTTATATAGTCCATTTTTCCGTTGACATTATTGCCTGTTTTTACCACCGCCCTGACCTTACCACTCTCGCTCTTTTGCATTACCACCATATGTTCCATACTCGGCGTGAAAAGATCCTCCCTTATCTCTTCGTCGCTATGGAGGGAAGCTTCTACTCCTTTCATCCTTCTGCTACGCCTGTCCTTCCCATCAATGTTAACGATGGTATTACCCCCGGTACCACTCTTCCCCCTCATCCACTTACCCTCCCTAATCCACTCATCGACCGTAGGAACTATATCAGGCAATTTCCACTCTTCGCGCATTAGTTGGATTGTTTCGCGGTACACCAAACTGCAGTACAAATCTTCATTAATGGCTTTGCCGATCTCCCGCCGCTTGAGAAGCCAGTCCTCTGCATCGTGAATAAGGCTCACAGGCTCGGCTGGTGCCATGTACTCCAGGTTCATTTCCCAGTAACAGAGGTCACGCCAATTGGGGGTGATGTACACCCCCCCTTGCTACATGACTGCTGCTACATTCTTTAAGAATTTCCGACCCGCGTGTACACACATACCCTTAAGATAACCGGCCATCCTACGGTACCAAGCCACCATCCATTGCCTTTTTCGCGCCGGCATCATCCTCACCATCATATGAACGCCGTCCTCAAGGACGCCTGATCCTAGTTGACAACCCTCACATGAATGCGGGCCCATACGGTACTTCCTCAGATTTTGGAGGAACGGTGAGTATGCCATCCTCAAGACCATCACATTACAACACGCTTTACAGTCCTGCGATGCGGCTTTATCGTCGAGAGCCCTTATCATCCTATCCCACGACCATTTGTACTCTGGGTCCAGCTCTACGTTCCCCCTCCACTCTCTGCCACGCAACTTACTTAGAGCGCATCCGTGGCAGCCCTGTGGTCGGGAGATCGGGCAGCGTCCTCGAGAGTCGACCCAGCCTTGGGTTCGAATCCCGGCCCGGGTCTCAATCTTTCGTTTTGGACACCACCAGCCCCGTGTCCAATAGCCGTCCCATTCGCAGCTGTCTGGTGTCCGGTGTTGTTGAGGCGATAGTCCGCAGTGTTCTGTTGTCTTTTCTCGTCGTTCAGGCGAGAACGGTCTTTTGCAGCACCTCCTGTCTGCATGTCCTGTTCCTTGGTATCGGGATCGTTGGTGTTGGGGTCCGGCGCAATCGCGTTGGCGACGCCCGTGATACGCCGGAGACAGTTTTCCTGAAGCTTGTCTCTTTCGCCTCCCTTTCCCATTCGCACCGCCCCCGTGCAATGCCCATCCCAAAGCGCAACGCGACGCTACCAATCTTCGTCTCCTTTCCTCCACGAACTCCCGCGTAATTACAGCTTCCCAATTATCTTGTCCGATTAAAACTCGAGTCTCGCATCTGTAGTAAGGCGCTACAGATATCCCGTCCAGCCCCCTCAGTTCCCGAAGAAGCTCATGCGAAATCGTCTGACTAGGCAACTCTAAACCCTCTACTGAATAACCCGTCATTTGCCTTTCTGCTCCGTTCTCGTCTATTATCCCAAATCTCACTCGCCTACAATTCGTGTGCGTCGCCCCCGCGTTGATTACTTTCAGGCGTAGTTCTATTGGATGCCCCTTAATACCGGTCTCGCGCTCTATCCGACGATCCACTAACGTGATGTTGGAACCCTCGTCGAGCATTGCGTAGGTTGTTACATTGTTTTTTCTCCCTGATATCACCACCGGCAGTATCTTTAATAGGGCGTCCTTACGCTCTAGTCAATTCTTTCGTTCCGGGTTACCCGTTTCCTTCTTCCACCTCCGCTCCCCCCTGTCTCCAGGCGATGCCCGGAGTTCCCCTTTGACGGCCCCTGTTACTTGTCTATCGTCGTCGTGTAACAGTTGGTGATGGTCTCTGCCGCATTTGCGGCATTTACCTCTTTGGCAGTTCTGTCTACTGTGCCCAGCCCTCAAGCATCGGTAGCACCGTCCCCCTCGTCTCACCTTATTCCATCGCTCCGTCGTTGATTTACGCAGAAATTCCCTGCACTCCTCCCAGCTTCCGCATCTATTTCCGCAACACTCGGACCCGTTCTTTCCCTCGCGTGGACGTCGCGGCGATCGCTCTCTTCCAACCTCTACCTCGTACGTTTCCCTCCATACCGATCTCTCGCCTCTTCTTCTTCCTCGCTCCTCCTGCCTTGAACTACCGATAGGTTCTAACGTGTCTCCCTCGAATCCCATGTCCACGTAGCTTATCAAATAGTCGCTCAGTCGCGCGACGTCATCCCGTTCTCTCCCTAACGGATCCGGTTGAAACGCGCCCAGCGTGCGTACTAACGGCGGTAGCTTACCCGCGACCTCACGGTATAGCTCTGCCGTTCGTATCTTCCATCCCTTGTCCGCCCCTTCTAACGCTACCAACGCGTACTTGAATCTTCCTGCGAACCGCCGCAGGGTTATTTCTCCGCGATCCACCGATGGTAATTTCTTTATGCGGTTGAGTATTCGTTCCTTAGGACTGGTCCTACTTCCGTACTCGTACTCGAGTAATCCCATTACCTCGTCCGCCGATTTCCTCGTCCCTATTAAGTCTTGGACGAGTTCCCGTGCTTCTCCCGTCAATGCCTCCGTCAGCCTCCCAAGGTTTTCATCGCTGTTGTATTTCCCGGCGGCGGTGGACGCGTTATAGCTCTCTTTCAAACTTACCCACTCCATTGCGTTGCCTCGGAACTCGGGTAATTTGGCGCTTACTGTCCTCACGCCGATGTTCTCCATGATGACTCGCTTGACAACGTCGTCGTCCGGCTTCCATTCACTCCTGTCCTTTAGGTCTCTCAGTGTAGTAAGGATCTCGGACACCGGTCCCCCTTTTCTTTTCGCCGGGCCACGCGTGCTTAATGTTATCACCGGGCGCTGAACCCGTTTCCTTATCGCCTTCTTAGTTAAATGTGAGGTGTTCCCCACGATTGTTCCTTTCACCTTTTTTCCAGTCGGTACCGCTACATCCCTGCGGACGCAGTTTACTCTTACCGACCACCCAACGTTCTGAGTGTCCACTTCCTCGGATGACACATCACTATCTCGGTGCAATTCTTGTACATCACTTTCCCGCGAATTTGCTCTAGGTCTTTTATTTGTCCCGTTCTTACGCGTCAACCAGACTCCTACCTCTGCCGCTCCCATCGCCGCCGACCTCCGCGTTATCGGCGCCATGTCCCTGTTCCTCTCGTCCCCACTTCGGTTCGCACTCGGTCTTGCACTCCTACACTCTCCAAACACACGCGAATACTTTCCCGGTCGTATAGGTCCCGGATTTCGGCACCACTTGTTACTCGCGTCGCCGGGAGAGGATGAGGGAAATCGGATAGGCGGGCAGTAAATGAAATCCGAATTCGGTTAAATGCACATGTTATTTATTATCAGTATATATGTTGATTTCGCAGCAGTCACTCCCCGTTCCCTCAGTTGCGGCTGATCCTCTCCCTTTTCTCGCTCAGCTGAGGGTCGCATCCTCGACGGCGCCGACGATGTCTCCTCTCCCCTCTCTTCCCGCAGTTCCGCCGTACGCCTCGCGGCTACACTCCAGCGGGTTGCTCGAACGGGCTTAGCGTGCACGTCAGGGCCGGCTCGCCTTTAAGTCGCGCCCGGTGTCACGTCGAATGCGCGTCGGCTCCGCCGACTGGCTGGTGCCGTTCGCCTCGTCTCCGTGTGGCTGGCCGGACCGTAACGCTCTTCGACGTAGCCCCGGTTTCGACTGGCAAGTCGCTGGCTTGGCGCGCCTGGGTTGAGCCTCCTTTATGAGTGTATGTGGTCGTTGCAGGGCCGTCGCGCTTCTCCTTGGGCCCCGGTTCGGCTCGAGCGCACTTCTCCGCTGGCACGTGTGTAGACTTCGTGTCGGGCCTCCTTATGACCGGAGCCTCTTCCTCGCGGCTTCCGTTTGGTGTGACGGCCGGACTCGTCTCTGTCGTCCCCGGTACTGTTACTGCCGTGTCAACCCTCTCTAGGTGCGGCTTCCCAGCTGTCTCTCTTCTTCCTTCTCGGCTGAGAAATATGCTGTGTGCTCGATCTACCCTCGTTCCTTGGGACTCGCGATAGGGTTAACAAGAGCTTTTATGTCCACCGCGGCTTTAAAAGGCAACGAGTTACCGATAATTTTTTTTTTTTTTTTTTTATTCGCTTTCGGTTTTCGCAGCGCTTTCTTTCGCGTACCTCGTGGCGTAGCAAGTTTTTTCTTTCTTTTTTATGCTTCTTACTTCCCTTGCTTTGTCCAGAGCTATCACGCGACTAACTGTCTCCCCGGCCCGCCCTTTTCACTTTCTCTTTACGCCCGCCGACTCTCTTTTGTTCCTTCGCCCTCCCCCCGTGATTGTTTATTCTTTCTCCTCCATCCCTATGTAACATGCGTATTCCCTCCCTCATTTGCCAGCGTAGTATTCTAACGTCTTTCCCTCTCCTCCTACTTCTCCTGCTTCTTCCCGCCGTTTTATCACCATTGCCTCTTAGTGCGTCATATCGTCTGTGTGTCTTTGTCATTGTGTTATCTCTCGCGTAGTCGTAGTATCTGTCGTGGGTGTAGTATCTCTCGTAGCTGTAGTATCTCTCTCGTAGTAGTATCACCCTCGTGTATGTCGTATCTCTAGTAGTATCGTCCTCGTAACAAGAGCTAACAGGGGTGGCGACGCCGGGATTGGACCTACCGACCCAAACGATCTCCCGTGACCTAATCGAAAGCCTGGGGTTCGAGACAAGGGTGAGACTAGAGCCTTACTATTGGGCAAGGGTCAGGATATTGATAAGGCAGAGTAATTGGAGGGCGATCATAACGAGGGAATTTGTCGATGATGAAACGACGGGGTTAGTAGCGTCGCGGAGCGAGCTGGGTTGGGCGTTACACGGTAACACGGGAAAGGACGGTGCAGCAAAAAAAACCGGAAAACAACGCGTGCATGGATTGACGCTCGGTATTGATAGGGATCCCGCTGCGGAGCGCCGCGAGGAAGAGTTGGACGACCTCATACGGGGCTGTTTTACCTTGGAGAGTGTAGGCGTGGGCCGCCGAAAGGGCAATAGAGTTGGGGACGCAGCGGAGCGGATTCTGGAGAGGACAAGTAGGTTTAGAAACGGGGTATGGGAGACGAGACTGTTGTGGAACGACGATATAGGACCAAAAGTAGACGGGGTCACAACAGCACACAAGAAATTGACAAACCTGGAGTGGCGTATGAACAGGGACCAGGTCTACGGGGACCTGTATTACCGCGAAATGCAGCGTCTGATAGACGACGGATACGCAACGAGGGAACACGACACGACAAAGGGGGAAATGGTATGGTACTTACCACACTTCGGGGTGACTAACCCCAACAAACCGGGTCGGATTCGCATTGTTTTTGACGCGGCCGCGAAAACCGGGGGAGTGAGCTTGAACGACTAGCTAGATACGGGGCCAGACCTATTGGAGTCATTGACGGGGGTAATACTGAGGTTTTGTCGGTACGCCGTGGCGCGTAAGGTGGGCATATCCGATATGATCCTGCGGATTAGAGTGAGGAAAAAGGATTGGGGCGCGCAGAGTTTCTTGTGGAGGGGAAGAGACCGGAAATCGGAGCCGAGCGTATATCGAATGAATAGCCTCATATTCGGAGCCAAATCGTCCCCATGTAGCACGATCTACATCAAGAACAAAAACGCCGGGAGATTCATGAAAAGATACCCGGCGACAGCGCGCAGCATCGTACGCGACAGTTATATGGACGACTACTTGGCGAGCGCGTGTACCGAAGGAGAAATGCGACGGCTCGTCCGAGACGTAACGACAATAAATAAGGCCGAGAACTTGGAGATGCACGGGTGGGCCAGCAACGGGACTGCAGCGCTACCAGCAGAAGTGAAAACGGTCGGGCGAGAGGGCGAGACTAAGAAGATGGAGTTGGGCGGAAGCGAACGTGTGTTAGATATGGTGTGGGACACAGCGACGGATGAGTTGACGTTTAACGTGAGAATGGTGAGTATTCCGGAGAAGGTGAGGAGCGAAAATCACGTACCCACGAAGCGACAAGTTGTCAGCGTAGTGATGTCGGTATACGACCCGCTAGGTCTGATCGCTCCCTTCGCGTTAGGTTCAAAGTTGCTGTTACAAAACATATGGCGAAGTGGTACCGGTCGGGACGAACAGATAGGGGAGGAGGAACGGATCGCGTGGATGAAATGGAATCGCAGGTTGACCGAGGTAGAAGAATGCCGAGTACCGCGGGCACTGACGAAGGGTCCGAGACGAGGGGGCGCTAGGGAGATACACGTTTTCTGTTGTTAGCCTACACGGCCGTGGCATACATAAGGGAATAGGGAAGATAGCGGGAGGACATCGTTCTCGATCTATTAATGTCAAAATCGCTGGTAGCGCGGTTGAGAGCTGTGACCATCCCGAAGTTGGAGCTGCAGGCAGCACTATTGGGGGCTAAGCTAGCCGAGTACGTGGGGAAAGTAGTGGATCAGCAGCGGATAGACAAACGCTTCTTCTGGTCAGAGTCGGCAGTAGTCCTCTGCTGGCTGCGGTCAAGACCCAAGAAAAGGCCGGTATTCGTGAGCAATCGCATCGGAGAAATACTAGAGTTAACACGAGCCGACAGAAAATGGAAGTGGGTGCCGACAGCCATGAACCCAGCGGACGACGGGACGAGAGAAGGGCGGGACGCTTTGAAACCGGACTCAAAATGGTTCAACGGACGGGCCTTCTTAGGAAAGGGAGAAGAAAAGTGGCCGATAGAAAAGAATCGGCAAGAAGGAGAGAGGAACGAGTCGGAGGCAGATGAGGAGCCGGTCGTCACGCACACGTATCTCGTAAGACACGGGGAAGCGCCGCTCGCGATAAGGGCCTTAGGGTGGAACGGGTGCATAGCGTGGGCCAGGAGAGTGAGGGAAGCGTTCGGGACATGGGCGGGAGCAAGAGCAGGAAAGCATCAGGGGAACGCGATAGAGTTGGCGGAGGAATAATTATTATTGACTCTGTTGTCAATAATAATTAGAAAATGGAGTTAAAAAAAATTAATTTTTTTTTTTAACGATGCAGCATAATTTTATTTACCTATAAAATATTTAATTTAGAAGCTTATTAAAAACGTATTGTATTGAAAACCTAAATAAATAGTTAAACATAGTAAAGGTTTGCAACATTTTAAATTGTTTAAGTATGTTGAATTTTGTCTATAGAAGGCGTTGTTTGGTGAACGTTTGCACTATCAAATACAGTGCATTTTAATTACTTAATTAGTATAAACGTAAAAAGCTCGTGCAAAATTTATATAAATAATGAGACGCATTACGCAGTTGCGTAGGATGACAGTTGGAATAAAATCGCGTAGTATTTTGATACCAATAACGTATGATTCGAATTTTGTAATGAAGGAGATAAAAATAATTTCATATTTATAGTACACCTGAAGAAAATGACATGATGGCTTTTATCGATGAGGATGGCATTCTCGATCATCAAGATCATCAACGTTGTAAACGTGTTCACGAGCCGTCGCTGTGTCATGAAAATTCCTCTATTACCTCTTCATCAACACTTTGCTCACTTTATTTACAAAACGGTTGGTCCACACCACTAAATTCAACAACCTCTCAACCAACGACGGTTACATCGAGATTAATGCAGACCAAAAAGGAAGATTCAGCATCGGCAATGACGCCATTGTCTAGCATTTCATTAATTAACAATAACAATAATAATACAAGTCATGAAAATAACGGTAAATAATTTGTTTGTACTCTTTAATTTAATGAATAATTTCAAAATTTCATATTTCGTTTTAAGCAAAGTTAAGTTTTTAAAATCGTAACAGTTCTTATTTTTATTAGTTAAAAAAATTAACGTAAGATTGAAATTTTACGTATTTATAAATATTTTAAAATTTTATAAGCTTATAACAACTTGACACAAGTGCTTTTAAAATTAATAAAGAGACTTTTCTTATAAATGGTACTTTAAACTTCATTAATAATAAAATTTTAAATTCTTAGAATATCAATTTAAAGTTTAGAACTTAAAGTTTATTTAATATGTTTTTAATATTAAATATATGATTTTGTAAAAATACTATTTTATATTTTAATATCAATAAAATAAAAATTGATCAATATTTTAAAACATTTATATAATACTTTTTGTATCTTAACAATTTTCAAATAGGATTATTAATTTATATAAGATGCCATTAATACGTGCTACATGATATAAATAAGTAAAAATTTTATTATAAATAATTAATTATTAAATATTTAGTTCCAGAATGTACAGCTGGTCAGAGTTCACCTCTACGCTCAAGTTTAAATCTTCAGTTACGTTCACATGCTACTCCTAAGCTTCCAGTACAAGAATGTCCAATGTGTCCTTATAGTTCTGATTGTCCATTAAGATTAGAAGAGCATATTAATCGCCAACATTTTGATTTAACATCACCATCTCTTCCAGCAGAATCTATTTCAATGTGTGAAAGCAAGTTCAACTGTCCATTCTGTATTACAATGTTTCCTAATGCATCAGATTTAGAATTACATGTCAACATTGAACATAAGGACATATTAAGGTATCATCTATGTTTTTAATCGCATTGCTTATCATTGATATTTATATACATGTATACATGAAGTGCTTTATTTACTTAATAAAAAAAATTGTTAACAAGATATGATAAGTGAAAAATGAGTTTACAGCATTACAGAGCGATAAAATATCTTGATGCACTGTCACCATTTCTTTTTTAGGGAACTTGAGTGAATGATAACTTGATATATAATTTAAATTTAGAAATAGTGCATTTCATGTTATGAATAAGGTAGATTTAGAATATACGTGCGGGCATCGGTCGCGCGATGTTCAATCAAATTTTTAGAGCCAGTTGACCTCATTTTCAGACCTCTTGAAACCTGTTAGTCTCAAAAGTAATGTTGAGCTTTCTTATGAAATAACACCCAGTTCATTATATGTGTTTTCTGTTATAGAGTTATAGCTGCATAAAATTGATGTAATAATCAAAATAAATATAGAAAACTTTAGGTAATGATAATAATTTGCTGTAAATATTTCTATAGTATTGATATAACTACTGTCCTCGATAAGAATAACTGAAAATTGGATAAAAAATGTTAGAATTTAAATTTAATTTTAGCCAACTATTTTTATATTCAAATTTTTTAAATTATACTGGATAAAAATCAACGTTAGCTAAGGATCGTCCTGCGATTAATAGAACAGAGTTCACAATAATATTAATTGAGAATTTTAATTTATTAGAGTGAATGGAGAAAATTTTACAGTAGTACGAATATTAATGTTCAAAGTAGATATAAATAGTTTATTTTACAATAGTTGAAAATGATTAATAATAGCAATATTTCCAAAATGTTAATTTACAAAACTGTGCTTCAAAGTATCCAAAATAAAATAGTCTCAGATTATTGAAGTTTGATTATGTAAATTAATTTGTTATCAGTCCAGCGAAAGCAACGTCTCCTTACTCTGATGTAGCGACCAGTGGTGAAAAGACTCCTTCGTGCCCAGTTTGTCAGAGTACTTTGTTCAAGAACAATGACGAGCTTACTGCTCATATTGAAGAGCATTTCACAAAAAAAGAGAGTCCTTCACCAGTAACGCCTGATGCTTCAACGGACAGACTTCTCGCACGTGACATGGAAAGACGTGAGAAGGAAGTAAGAAGGTTGAGAGAGCAGCGCGAATTTGCATTGCTTCAGGCACAATATGGAATGGACAATCAGGGTAACTTTAGAGAACAGAGTGTTACAAATATGCAGAGGGCTGTGTTTGCTGGTGAAATGTCAGTCACGGATTATTACGAGAAGCAGATTGAACTGAAGGTCGCTGAGAATAGTGGTATTGACGATGGAAGTTCTTGTACTCGAGGTAATTTTTATACCAGGCTCTTGTATTACTATTATGTGTTTCTGTATAGTTAAATGATTGCATTACAGAAATTCTAAAAACAAAATCTTATTCCAAATTTCTAGAGAAAAAATTTAAAAATTTTAAAGTTTTTATACAATGTACGCAAGTGTATAATTAATATTTTTGTAAAAACTAAATTTGAGAACTACTTATCATAGGCTAAATTATTTTGATTGTAATTTATTTTATTAATATTTAGTATTTTCTTTAAATAAATAACTTTTATTTATTCATATTTATTCTTTAAAAATTATTATTCATTTTGTATATATTTAGAATTTTTAAATGAATACAATCGTTGCATAAATACAATTAATTGTTTTAAATACATTATTGTATAATTAAAAAAAAATTCATTAAAGTAAATGAAGTAAAGCTATTTTACAGAAGATATTTGTTTCATTTTATAAAACAATGTATAAATATACTTTTTTATTCCAGTATTATTTATATTATAATATATCCTATACCTGATGTACATGAAATATACAGTAAATATATTTTTTTTTGATCAAGTTAATTTCACATTATAATTTCTTTTTACATTAAATACTTGGAATATCTACAATAAAATGCACTACATGTTCTAAATTATTAATAATAAACATGTATGCTTTTGTTCTGCTATTATATTTATACATATTATTAATAAATGAAACTAAATTTGGCTAAGTAGTCAAACAATTTTTAGGGCTTGTGCTCAAGGTAAGAGCAGTGAGTCAAGCATACGGCAATGTAGTGAATACTTGGATGTGTTCAACGGTAGATCATTATGCAGTAACATATGGAGATAAAGGATGGGGATGTGGATACAGAAATATGCAAATGATGATTTCATCATTACTTCAACATACAGGATACAATGAATTAGTCTATAAGGCTTGGAGCTCTGGAGCGGAAAACAATAGTTCTTATGAAAATCCTCAGCGAAGTTCAATGCCTTCAATCTCAAGGCTGCAAAAGATGATTGAATGGGCTTGGGCCCAGGGATTCGACATCCAAGGTGCTGAGCAATTGGGAGCCAAATTAGTTAATACTAGAAAATGGATAGGAGCTACTGAAGTGGTAACGCTTTTATCGAGCTTAAGAATTAGGTAAATCTTATAAAAGAGATATATATATATATATTTAGATATCCTATTTTCATTTGATTTCTGATATTTTAAAAAAGTAATTGATTATTAATTTTTTTATTTATTTATTTCTATATTTGTAATATATAATAATACAATTAATTAAATTTTGATGAAATTACGTTTAAGTAGATAATTATCTATAAAATGCAGGTGTCAGTTAGTAGATTTTCACCGACCAACAAGTTCGGATGGTGGTCATCCTCAGATGTTTAAATGGGTTTTACAATATTTTCAACGAAACGATGAATTTAAACCACCATTGTATCTTCAACATCAAGGTATTATTTTTTCCATATAATATTTAACAATGATTGTATGAAATAATTTAATTGCTATTTGTAATTTAGGCCACAGTCGAACCATTATGGGCGTTGAACAACTCAGAGATGGTTCTATAATTATGTTAGTACTTGATCCAAGTCATAGTCCAGTCCAGATGACGCAGTTTAATGTTACAAGTAGTGCATTAGGAGCAATGAGACTTGTTAGAATATCCACTGCTGCGATGAAGGCTAGGCAATATCAAGTAGTTGCTGTGATAGGTATTATGGAAACAGAAATGCAGTATCAAGTAAGACTCGAAATATAGAGAATTTTTAAATATTTTTAAATTTATTAAAACTTATTTAAAAAGTTTATTTAGTACAAATTCTTGTTTATATGAAAATGCATACTTTTTCCTTTTTTCAGTTGAATTTTTGCAAAATACACATAAATGCATACTATTTAATTTAAAAACTAACTATTGTGAAGGTCTAAAAAATGTTGTTTTTTTTATTAGATTAATGTAAAAATTCTTTTACAGCAAAGTAAAGTTCTACATTCTTTGAGAATTCCTGAAGATAGATGAGATTTAATGATATGGACGTTAAGATACTCCTGGAGAAGAAAATATTTTGATCATTGTTTAAGTATTTTGTTAGTTCTAAAGGATGTGCGAAGAAAATAATTTTCAATATTAAAGTGTTGCGCCTGTAAAGCAATTAATCAATGTTATTTTTACATTGCAAGTCAGCTTCTTTATTAATTAAAAAGAAGTAAATAAGAATTATTAACGTTGAAGGATAACAATATGAAAGTTAGCTTGCAACACTGTTATTTATTATATTTTAAGTTTGAAACGACGAATTTATTTTTTAAGCATAATCGTGATAAATGTGAATTTCAGAGGGACTCAAGAAATAAATTAGCTTAAGACTAAATGTAAATTAAATAAACTTAGGCTTGAAAATACAATTTTCGGTTGATATTTAGTCCCTCTAGAATTCTTTAAATTGAGTATTTTTCGCTTAAAGCGATTGTGCTCATACAGTTTTTGTCTTAGCCTAGATAATTCTATTCTATTCTCACTATATGAGTGAATAAGCCATGTAAGTTCATTGACCAAATCTTTCTGCATCAGGATTGGAAATTGAATAAAATATGTTATAGTGGTGATGCGATCTGTTTCTAATGTATAGAAAAATGCGTTAGTAAATTTAATTAAAAATGATTCTAGTTAAGCAGTGAACTTCTAGTCAATATAGTCAATTTAATAGGAATAATTGTGGCATATATAAATATTATTGTTTACTATTTAAATTTTTTTACTTATTAAGGTGGTGCCTGATATTTCCATACCTAATGCAGATCTTGCACATTTTCATTATGAATATATGAAGCCACTATGAATATATAAAGTACAACTACTTTCATACTAACTAAAAAACTAACCTATTTAATTAATAAATTGATGAAAGGCTATAAATAATATAATTTCTAAGTTTATTGCAAGTTATAAAGAAATTTATCTTAATTGTTTGTTCGATGCATAACTTGCTAAAATACCTGATGAATTTTCATCTAATAAAGAATTGCAACAATAAAGTTCAATTAAATAATATTTCTTCTATTTACAAAATTGAATGTAATTAAAGGGCTGAAGAATTAAAATACAACACTACAATTCTTAATAAATGATAAATTGCATTTAATAGATTGGGATATTATTAAATATGGTTATTTATGTATAAAAGACTTGTTATTGTATGTTTTTGAAAAAAGAAACTGTTTTATGTCAGTTTATGACAAATTTTGAAATTGTTCAAACAAAATTGTGAAATTGTTCACAATAAACCTAACAAATACAAACATTTGCTGAATTACATTATATGCTTTATTAGAAAAGGTAAAAGAGTATTACATTCTTTTAATAAAGATACAGCAATTTTTCACTATTATAATTAATATATTTCAATAAAGTCATACAAATGTTATAAATGTTGCATTCTTTCTTTCTTTTTAAATTTAATATTTATTCTTATCATATAATATTAAAGACATAGTATTATTTTAAAATATAACTTGTTAAAACTGAAAGAATTATTTTAATATTTTATGAAGTTTGTAGTTTATGAATACTTAAATGAAGTAAATAAAAATAAATATCATTATATTAAGTAGGTTTATTTATTTATTTATGTACATTACCGGAATAACTTAAAATATTAAACCTTAATCAATTTTATATCTAATACTTTTCAAGCAAATAATTAATGATTATTAAATGTTGAATCCTAGATACCGCATGCATGCTTTATGAGCTTCAATTAGATGACCGCATTCAACTTCACCTTTAGTAATAATACTGTAACAAAAATTAGTTTAGAAACCAATTATTATATAAACACTAATTAATTATAAAAAAAATCTATGCAAAACTTTTTTAAGGCATTGCAGAAATTCAAAATACATTTATTAAATTATGTAAAATAATAGAAATGTTAGCTACTACTTGAAACAAAAATGTTTCTAATAAATGTATTTCTAATAATTTAGAAATAATATAAATGTAATTATAATAATTCTAATAATTTTAAAAATGTATTTTTGTTTTAATTAGCTATTGTAGTTTTTAATTATATAAAATATTTTTCTAAACATGTAATAATTCTAACGTAACCTTAAAATAATTCGAACTACCCACCATTCATCTCTAATATTTTTTGTTTCTGGACAAGCACAACATGGTTTTAAAGGCTTTTTCTCATTTTCTGCCGTAGCTCCTACTTTTGTAATTTTATTTCCCATTTTATTTAAATTAGCTTCAACTTCAATTTATTATAATCTACCAACGATCAATCGTACAATTACACCGTACATTTATGTTGAACTTGGAATGCGCAGATGCAAGGAAAATACATAATTTGCATTACATTGTAATGTCTGTTTGAATGCTATGAAGCTTTGATAATTTTTTGTCGAAATTATTGTAATGTTTATCTTTCATTTAACAGAAATAGTAAAAAATTGAATTATATAATAATATTGTTAAATAAGCTTTATTAATAGTTTATATGTGTAGCTAATAACAAAATATTTAACTTTAAAATCTTCAATTTGTACAAGAAAATGCTTTAACTTGTCAATATGAAAAGTTAGTTTATTTAAATATTTAAGAAATAAATCAATAAATGTCAATATATATTTTCTGTCCTTAGGTAATATTTTTTGTTTTCTTCCGTGGTTTTAATAATTTACTATATAATGCTATAAAAATAAAGCAATTCAACTTGTATTTAAATTTCAATTAAATAAAATTCATAAACAAAAATTATTAAAAATAATGATTACTTTCAAATTTGATAATATAATCTGAATGCTAGATTAACAGTTACGAAATAATGTTTTTAAAAAAAATATTTCTTAAATAATTAATAAAATATCTAATAAATTATTATTATTATTATTATTATTATTAAAAAAAATCTGTATTCCTAAAAAAATTTATTTGCTATAGATAATAAATACTAAGTAGTTTATTAAAATAAAACAATAATCTTCAAAATGTATACGCTATATGTTATATTTGTTATAAATAAGAGAGGGAAGAGACCAAAAATTTAAATACAAAATATTATCTAACATTTATGATAATGTTTTATTTGATTTTTATATCCACTGCTGCTTTCACAAATCGAACACTCTGTTTAGTTTTCATATATGTACGTATACATATATCTTTACCATATATCATAGATTATATGCATTTGGTTTTATTGCGATCAGTTAGTAAAACTATTAAAATAAATTTATTAAATCAATTGCTCAGAGGTTATAATGAGCATTATAAGACTAACAAATTTCTGAATGCATGCCTGTGTTTAATTTTCAATATCTTATTTATTACAAAAAACGTTTATATGGTACTAAGTTTATCTTTATAATATTAGTGATAATAATTTTGTTCGATTTTTTTAGATTTAATTTCAAACTGATATTTTTCTTCCTGTGTATAAAAGCGCCAAGTAAAAAATAATATATATACATATGTATTTTTTAAAACTACTATTACTATTAAAACATAAAATTAAAAAAATAAGAAATTATTTTGAAAAGGTATACTTCGCAATAGGTAATAATAGTGTCTCATTCCAGCACTTTAATAATGAATAGCAGGTTTTATACTAATGTTTTCTTGTTTTTCGAGTCATTTTACAGTATGAAATGAAACAGTCGTATTTTACAAATTAAATGAAAACTTAAATAGATTTGTCCAATGTAATTATGTCACAAGTAAGGTGTTCAACGTTTAATATAAAGTACAGAATATATAAGCTTCCTAAATAATTAGATAATTAAAATTCTTGTATTTTCAATCCAGTTATAACATCTTAATTTTGAATTGTTGCTTATGAAGTTTTTTAAATTTCGCTCATTGTACCTCACATATTTTTTTATTCTTTTATAATAACATTTTTTTATTATTATTATTTTTAAATATAATAATAAAGTTTTAATTAAAACTATTTACTAATTGGCACAATATTTAGTTACGCCTTTTGATATTTGATAGTTAGTGATTTCCATTAACTTGACATTTGTTATTTCGTCATCTACAGCCAAATGAACAATTTAGCTGGATACAAATATGCTGCAATGACTAAAAATTTTAAATACACAAATTAAACTGTATTTAATAAGTTTATGCGTAATTTTGCAATTTTTCAAATGTTTAGTTTTTCATATCATGCCATGTTTGTTTACATTATATATTTATCATAACTTCTAAAGTTATATTCATTTTAGTAATAAAAACATAGAAAAGTTTAAGTTTTTAAACGAACAAGTTTAAAATTAAAATTTTTTAATTATAACACGCAAGGTAATTTTAAAATTTTTTATTAGCTTTGTGTATATTTTTTGCTTTAGCCAATTTATGGGGTTAAAATATTTTTAGCACGTCCATAATATTCATTACTTTAAAATTTTATACATCATTTTTGTAGCAATACATTTTTTGAGATTTTTAAAATGATTTAATTTATGTATAAATAAAACATGATTTACTAAAGATAATCCTAAATATAATAATATAATAATAATAAAATGTTGTTTCAAAATTTCTGTAAAGATGTTCGCGCGTCTTTTTATTTTGTAATTTTCTTAGAATTATCAAATTTTATGTTAGAGTCTATGATATATGTAAAACCGTGAAAAGTTTGTATATACATTACTTAAAAACATGTTATTTTTAACACAAAATTTAAATATGTATTCGAATATAAATGAAAATATTATTTTAACTTAATCACTTAAAGAATAAATCACACTTCTTGATGTTTATAAATTAGTTCAATCATATATTTGGTTTATCTAATAATTAAAAATATTTAATCATAATTAATATTTATAAAAATATTTGATAAGTAAATAAATTTTTTATCAGATGTATTATATTTCCATTGCTTCGAAAATATTTTCACCGACACACATAAGAAATTTTACAACATATTGTGTAAAAGATTGTATAACTTGAGAAATTACTGACACTTTATTGTATTAGATATCTTTATTTACCTAAAAACATTTAATGAAAGCATATTTTAGAAATGATTTGAAACCTCAATATTTTTTAATTTCATTGGGTTTATTGGAAATGGTAATTTTCTGCAATGTCGTTAACATTTTCCTCGCTTTTTCAGTACATTAATAATACCATATCATTAATAACAACATTTAAGAGATGATATAAGACTAGACTAGAGTCACTGCCATTTTAGTGATTAAAGCTTTATAACTTTTTAAAAATAATTTTACTCAAAAATTGTTTCAACACCTAAAAAAGAGTAATTATTATCGTACGCTACGAACATCACTCCCTATTCTTTATTATTTCCTTATTATTATTATTATTATTATTATTATTATTGTTATTGTTATTATTATTATTATTATTATTATACATAATTATTTGGTTTTTTGTTTTATCCGTGACTTAAAGTAACTCTTTGATTTTCTCGTACACTGCTTTAATATAATTATTCAAATATAGCACATATGCTTTTTACTATACTTTATAATAATCTATTATTTCTTATTTATAATAATCCCTACAAAACTTTTTATAATTAACTTAATATAATGGTAATATTTGGTTTATTATGGTAAGATTAAATAGAAAGAATAAAAATATTATATTTAAAGCTGTATGAACTTCATATGGCAAAATATTAATTATTTAATATGTCCTATTACATTTTGAAAATCAATATATTTTAAGAATAATCAATTACTGACGTTAATAAAATAAAACGATAATTACTACATTAATATACTATTAAAATAGAAACACAAATGATTTCTATTATAATTTTTTTAGTAAAATAAAAGAGATTAAAAGGAAAGTATATAATGTTTTTTACTTTTATGATATGATTTTATAAACTATATATTAATCTTTAATTTAAAGTAAAGTATACTATCATTGTACTTTAAATAATTACAATAGAATTTGTCCAAAGTATTCCAGTGATAGATTTTTTGTATATATTTTGTTTATAGTTCACAAAATTAAAGTTTACATACAAATTTGAGTATACAAATGCGCTCTATTCTCTCTCTCTCTCTCTCGCTCTCGCTCTCGCTCTCTCACTCTCTCTTACTCTTTTATTATTATTCTTACTCTATTTTTTCTATACGTTTCTATTCGTTTTTTTTTTAAAGAAGAAAATAATTATTGCCAAAATTATTTGTTTTTAAGCTTTTTCAATTAATATATTATGTTTATGTTCAAGTCAATTATAATTTAATCCAAATAATAATTTAGGTTAGGTCAAAGTGTAAGTGATAGAGTAACAAATTTATTATAATTATTTCATGCATTAGTTAAAACATTTTCATAACTTTTTTCCTGCGTTTTTAATTGTAAATATGAAGATTACTAAATAAATAATTATGTAAAACAAAATTCTGTAATAAATTTATGCAGTGTATTTAATTTTTTCATATATTAAAACAAAAGCTGTATTATGTCATAGAACATATTATTTTTATAATAAGACAAATATTGTTTAAAGATAAAAATAATCCAATATAAATAAATAACTAAAAAATAATATATATTAATAATATTCAAATGTGACTCAATTTTTAATTTCGTATCTATTTCAAGTTAAATGAAAATATGGTATTCTATAACACATTAATTTTTAATTTAATTTCATGTATATTTTTTAATTATACATAGTATAATTATTCATTTGTATGTATTTACAACGTCATATTATTAAAATTAAATTTCTAATAAGTTGTATTTAAAATTTATTTGAAGTATTATACTTATCTTTTGTTTAATCATATAAAACAAAGTTTATTTGTAAGATTAATTTGATTTAACTAATTTATATATATATATATATATATATATATATATATATATATATATGTTTAGTTTAAGTACTTACGATTTATTAACTAATATTTTTTTTTTATAAAATAAAATAATTACGTTAATAATAATATTTAATAAACATAAATAACAAATTTAATCGAATAACTTCGATTTAAAATTATAGAAAAATTATATTTTTCTATTATTCTTCAGAATTCAGTAAAATATTTATACAGAAAAAAAATTTCTAAATATAAATATGATTATACTATCTATATAGTTTCATTTTTCCAAAACATCTCATTTATTTTGTATATATTATTATGTTGACTTTATAATTAATATTATTAGTATAAATTTTTATTAATGCCAAATATAAGTTTTAAGCACATTAGAAATTATATTTTGCAAAACTAATGAGTAAACGTATTTATGGAAGATATTCAACAGTATCAATATTTCCAGTTCTTGGAGTTAAAATACCTTACTATGAAGAGTCATGGATCATAGTTCTTAGAACAGTTTTCTAATTTACTTCATAATAATAATTGATAAGTCTTTTAGAATAAAAAGATATACTAAGACTGTTATCAGCTGCAAATTGTTTTGATTCAATTTGCCTTGCGTTCTTTTTTGTTTATTCTTTTCAAACAGAGTAACTTTTTTTTACCTCTAGCGTATAAAATTCTTTCAGAAGAAAGAACGTATCTTTTATATATAATTGACTCCCTACTTAATTTACACTATGTAATAAATTACAATCAATAATTTAATAATGTATTGAAGTAATTAGAATTTGATGATATGTGCGTCTAGATGTATCAGGCGCTTTATGTATATATATATATATATATATATATACGCACAAATATATATGTATATGTATATATAAATTGAGCATTCACGTTTTAGCCGTACATTTTTGGCCATTTATTATTTTTAAAATACGATATAATGTAATACTTTATTGATTAACAATATAATTTTGGCAAATTTATGTGAATCGTTTTTTCTGTCCCTATTAATTTTTCAATAATTATACAAGTGAATTTCATTTATAAATTGATGATGTAATTTTCATTTTTACAAAGAGCTGATTTATTTAAAAAGTTTTTTTTTTAAATACTTTTACATATTTGCTTTTATACTTTATTATCCAACGTATTTATTGTTTTTTTTTTTTTTTTCATTGTTGTTAAAAGGTAGTTAAGATCACTCTATAAACGTATTCATCTTCTGCACTTGTTTTGTGCGAGACAAATACCTTTTTATAAGACAACGTGTAATACACGCAATTTGGTACAAAATTGCTTTTGATTTTTTTGCCAAAGAGAATAACAGAATCGATAGTGAGTATTTAGTCTCAATATCTTAGGCTAAAATGAAAGAAGTATTTACAAGCAATATATATTCTTAATTGTATAATACATTGATGATATTGTAAAGTTTTGTTTAATTTAAGAAGCATTACACAAAACTTTTTCTGCGCATATTTTGTTTACAATTTTGTAAACATTTTTTCGGGAATGCTGATTTCCTTACTATATGTATTTTTTCATTAAAATGTTTAAAACTTTTTAAGTATATATTACTCTTTCGGATTTTTAGTCTATTATTAAGTAAATGATTACCGTAAATGAATTACAAAAACCTTGAATATCTTTCATTTACTTCGGTTTTATTTTATTTTTCACTTCTTGGTGTATTAATATTTATACTTATTGGTATTTTGTATATTTTTTTTTTAGTGAAAATGAAAATAAAATTATAATGCTTGAATGTTAAGTATTTAAATTTCAAAATGTTTAATATCATATTTTTATAAAAATTATTTATTGTATAGATAATTTATGTAATTTTATTTTTACCAACAATATAATGAATGTATACCGCTAATAAAAATTTACATAACCCTCAGCTATCAACAATTTGCAATAAAATTTTTAAAATCTATATGTTTAAGATCACCTACGTGTTTAAGAAAATCAGATTCATTTATTACAATTTAGTTCGACATCAGACAGTATCTTAAAGGAAGTTCATATCTTATAGTTCTTTCCTATCGAACGATTGATCGTCTCGCATGTTGCATTATTACGATATCGTTGCGAACGCAACTTCTTTTGCTACGTTTAAAATCGATGCAATTTAGTGTGAACCCAAAGATACAATTACGAATTTTGTATAGTACTTGTTTGTTTAAATCTACAGACATATTTACAGAATATTTACAAAAGGGAGAGAAAACATTATTGTGAGCTTCATTCATTTATTATTTAGCAATTTATCAATCCGTTATAAACATTCTTCATTTTTTTTGCTTTTAATTGCTTTTACAAAATTCATTTAACTTCTTTGATATTCATTAAATAATGATATTAATAATGAATTGATCATAATTTTCTTATTAGTGAAATATTAGAAAGAATTATTGTTTAACAGTTGATGAAAGAAGTAAATTAAAAATAATATTTATATTTATATCATAAATGGAATTATGTCTAAATTCACTAGTATTATTGTGAATTTATTTCAAAATAATTATATTAATCATACAATAATTTGTTAATAATAATAATATAGAACCACCAATAATAATAATACATCCTCGTCCCGGTTAATATTATACTCTTTATACCTACTTTATACAAAATCGAATGCAACATTGCTACATTTATATTCACACTTCTATAAAAATTTAATAATAATTTTTTAAAAGTTTTTTGATTCATCACTCTTAATGGGTAGATTCGCTTTCGACTGTCGCAGCTAATAAAGGATAAAAAAAATCCGCTTGTAAATCCTAACTTCGCTCTACTTTACACTATTAACGAACAAGTAGAGAGTTAAAAAGTTAAAATTTATAATACTACATAGTGAATAGCATTTATTAATTGTCATTAATAATCGCGGTTCATTATAACTTTATAGAAATTTTAAAACTATTAAATGTAAGCTTTATTAATTGTTTTACATTTTCTATTATTGACGATAAAAATGAATATATTTCATGCTATATACAAATTAGTTTATTCGACGATAAACCAATAATATTTTCGATATATATATATATATATATATATATATATGTGTGTTAAGAAATGTTGATTAATCTTATAGTCACTAACGGATTGATATCTAAAATTTTATGGCACTCAGCCTTACGAAATGAAAGTTATCTTCGTGAAACTAAATCCTTATATAAAAACATCTTTGTCCGCGTAGGTCGATTGCTTCTATGTAACAAGACTTCAATTAATATCATCATTGTACTTGTAGCACTTAAGTTGTATGGAATAAAGGAACGGGACGCAAAGTAAGAGAGCTTTTTCGCTATGAATAAAATGCTGCTGATATGGCGGATGCGTAATGCATAATAAATGTTACATGTATTTGGCCGCTACGGTCATTCATTTCGTATCCCTAATAAGGGCCTCCTCGGCTTCCTTCCTCCGAGCCTTCGCCTCCTTCTTCGCCCGCTTCTTTTCCTCCTTCGCTAGCTTCTTAGCTTCCTTTTGGCGTGCTTTCTCGGCTTTCTCCTCCTCCTTCAGTCGCGCCTTCTCGGCTTTCTCGCGCTCCTTCTCGCGCTCCTTCTCCTTCTTTGATCTCTGCACCTCTTGGGCGACCGTCAGCTGCTTCGGCGTTGCGCCCGTAGACGATGACGATAACGAGCGTTTCGCCGGCTCGATGTTCGAGCCCGTCGCTGCCGAGCTTGACTTACTGCCGGAGCCCGAGGAGGTTGAGGTTGCAGGCACAGTCAGGCTCGTCGAAGTCGAAGTCGAAGTCGAAGTCGAAGTCGAAGTCGAAGCCGAGGTACTGGCAGAGGCTTGCTGCAAGCCTCGCGATGACGGCACCGTCTCCAACTGCGTCACGATCTTCTGGGCACACCTGTTTTCCAACATTTTTACCTTTTTTACATTCATTTTATTCGTGCATTAAACATTTTCTTATACTCTTTGTTTTTACACATTAAAAGCCAATAATCTTAAGATCTTTAATGTTCGTTAAGGTTTAAGGTCCTTACGATGATGCAGAACAATACCATATAATTAGGAGGCTTGTACTTTCATAAAAGCTCTTACGCGGATTGATAATACGCGTATGCATAATCTATTAAGAATTATTATCTTTTATTTAATTCAATTTAAAAATCTAATATTAATTTTAATTGTATAGTTTTTGAAATAAATTCGGACTGGCTTTTACCGTAATCTCGTTGATGCTTTTCCGACTCTGTAATCCCTTTGGAACTCCTTAATTGGCGGAAGTCTTCGGTCTCGATTTTCTCGCATTACTTCCTCTTCTTCGAGCGCTGGTTGCATCGGATCTTGGTATTCCTAAATATACAATAACAAGTTCCCGTTTGATGAATAGAAATTTTACTTTCGTTCCATTTTATCTTCAGAACTTTTAATAGTAGTACAATTACTTTAGTTTTTTCATAAGATCTGTTATCGAATTAATTATGCTTTTATTTTGACATCTATATTTTATTACATTTAGAATTTAATTCAATATTGATAATAAATAATTATCTTACGTAAAGAAGACGAGGTATAAAATAGCATTTAGCAAAATTTTAATTAAGCTTGGCGAAATTGATTTTTATAAATAATGGCTCTTGCAGATATCGAATCACAAGCATTTTATTTACTTTACTCGCTTCGCCTGTCTATTTCCATACATTAAATACATTTTGTTTCACATAATGCAATTCTGCATACGATTCATTTTCTTATACGCGTAGTATAAACTTCGATATGATATGAGTAATTAAGTATATTCCTAATGTGTTATAATTGAGAGTTAAAACGATCAATGCCTTCCAGCAATCACCTGAATGCGCATTTTCATCGAATGTGTCTGTGTTTTCCTAAATGTGCTACCGATAGGTTGTCTCACCCTCAAAGGTTTACCAAGACTTGAACTTCCAGAACTTCCTATACTGCTAGCTGATGAAACGGAAGACACTCCTAGTAATAGTAAAAGAAATAAAATCAATGCTTAAAGAATTATTTCCATTATTGAAAGTATTAGAATTGAAAGAAGAAAATTGAAAATTAATTACCAGATATAGACGAGGATCCACTGTCCATGGAATAAAGGGATGCAGAGGCTGGCACATTACCGGATGTCCATCTACCACCAGGTCCTGCTACTCCGACCGGAACTCCAGTACCCATATTATACTCTGAAGCGCTTTGCGGTAGTACCCACGATTTGCCCGACATCGAATACTGTGAATAAATAGAAATTGAATATTGAAAGCTCAGATGTTTCTCTTATTATGTTTATTTATTTACGACAATCTTGATATTATCTAATATTCATGCTATAAGTTTATCATTGCACGAGTATATTTGTGTGTCATTTATTATTCTTTTACTTGTAGCTTATATTATTATTTGAGTAGAAAAAATAATTTTTACAACTTTACATTGTAAAATATATCTGTTTTTGAATAAACGATGAAACGCTTATTTGTTTTATGTCTGAATATTAATGAGAAAGTTAATAATGAATTTTTTACTTACATCACGTGGAATCAGTGTTTGTTTCAAACGTAAAATTTTTGCTCTACATATTACACATCTTAAAGGTAGAAGTCTCTGAGAAACAGCCATTTGTATTGTTTTAACAAAGCAACGCCTGCAAATAAACAAATATTTCAATCTATTAGTCCAAACTATATTTAAATAAAAATAAATTTTAAAAAATATTTATTTTATTTAAAAAAAAAAGAAGATATAAATTACATGTTCTTGAAGTTTAATTAATTACTTTTAAATTAACATGGAAATTAAGTACGATTTATGATTACAAATAAATTTTTAAACTTATTTATTTTACTTATAATTTTATATATTTAAATAGTCAGTGAAAATAGATGTAATAATTAATTTTACTCTAAATAAATTGAACATATATTTCTATGAAGTAATTATGAATACAATAAATGTATTATTAATTGTACCTGCATACAACTCGGTGACCACAAGGCGCAGTTTGCATTGTAGCACGAGCATTTACACATATCACGCACTGAAATATTAGAAATTCGAAATATTTATTATTATAATACTTATACAGACTTTATATATGTTTTTATTAATATAATTTTATAATTTTATAATTTATTAATAAATAAGTATCTATTATTATGTTATATAATTTAGATATTTATAAGATTACAATTTATTATTACCATAAATTCTAATTCTAATAATTTTTTACAGATTATAAATAATGATTGAGAGATTGACTGTCGATAATATTTAACAATCGGAAAGGATTTCAGATGAGAGGACAAATAATTACACAAACAATTAAAGTTGAATAAGTAAATATTTATTGATTCATTAGCATATAAAAAATTATGTTATTGATGTCGGGATTTAACAATATTAAGAATAAGATGGTGGGCAACATCTCATGTGGGAAGCATAGGGCTTGCAAAAAGAAAAATTCATCTAGAAGTGTTGAGAATATCAGTAAGGAATTGCGCAAAAGTTTAGATCATCCAAGCTCGATGGATGTCTAACATTTATAAACGGTAATTATAAATTGTAATTTATAATATTGCCTGCGAGCGTGCCAAACCGGAAAAATAGAGCTTTTTTCCTTCTGTAGTATAACAAAGATTTTTTAGGCCCCGCGCATATAATATAATTCAGATGTTTTTGCTACTTATGACTGTATTCGTTATGTCTTATTACATGTTTCCTTTATCTAATCCCTTCTTTTAAAATTAACAATGAAGCAGAAAAAAAAAATGATCAGAATTACGTCGCCTCGTAAATTCTAAAACGTTGGTAAGCATAATTTCAATATACTTGTCTTATTATTTCTAATCGCTTTTACTAAATTTTTGTACTTTAATCATCGCAAGCATTAAAACTTTGATGTTACTACTAATATTTATATGTTTCAGATTTATTGGCGTACGTACAAATTTTATATCTATTATGTACAATCAAATACAATTAATCTAGCGATGATTTTAATTTAAAATATGATATAAAGCTTACCTCTTCATGAATTTTATTACAAATATACAAAAATAATTTTTTGCCCGTTGTTAATTACCAGAATATTTAAAAAATTAAATTTATCCCTTATTAAATAATTTCATTCATTATAAATAATGATTACAAATTTTTTGTAATAATAATGATGAGTAAATTATTTAATAAGTAATTTTACGAAAATGGTTACAAATTTTAATTAAATAAGTATTATTAGAACATCTATTCGATCCAGTTATGCGTACCGAGAATTTAAAAAATTAAGCGTTATAAATAACCAATTACATTTTTTTTTTTTTCAAGTTCAAGTTTCAATATAAACTTGTATTTTTAATAATTAAATTAAATCAATTATTTAATTTCTATAAAATATCTTATAAAAATTAAAAAATTTATTATTCTAAGTATTAAATTCAGTGTCAGTTAATATTAAACAGAATGTTCTCACTATACATATTACGGACTGCAACAGCGTGCTCGGTAACGCTTGGTACCAGGACGTAAAGGCAGGGCGGGGGAGGGGGAGGGCAGACGAAAGAGTATGGAAGTCCCCGACTGGGAGGAGGAAAAACGACCACGAAGGGTGAGGGCAGAGTTACGAGGGGTGAGAACGAAGCTACCGGGACTCAACGTAGCAACACGGTGACGTTACGGGAACGAGTACAGCCCGAGTACAGCGACGAACAGTGGCAGCACCGCATCACTCCCC
Organism: Ceratosolen fusciceps; assembly: GCA_018883505.1. NCBI lineage: Eukaryota > Metazoa > Arthropoda > Insecta > Hymenoptera > Agaonidae > Ceratosolen > Ceratosolen fusciceps. The sequence goes on along the minus strand of RCIC01000002.1, from coordinate 16,626,891 downwards.
CGCCCCCACCGAAGCCACCGACCATGGAGCCACCACGCCGTAGTCAGGAGAATAACAAAAGGATTAATTGGTTAATAAAGATGAAATGATTAATTGAACGGAGCTGGAATAAAGGCCATTAATTGAAGAAATATACTTCTTTTTATTACCCACTCCCCCCACTCTCGCCACTCCCTCTAACTATTGATACTATACTATAAGCCTAATGAAATATTAACACATAGATATTGTTATTATTAGTTTAGAAAATATTTTCTCTATTTTTTAAACATGTAAGTTAAAAGTAGAAAGAAATTATTCTAGTGAGACAAAAATGATTTTTAGCTTAATAAATTTTTTAGCGTATTTCCTATTGCATTGAAAATTACCGAACGTACTTAAAGTATAAAAAAATAAATAGATATGTAAAGTACACTCCTTATTTAGTTATTTAATAAACTTTTGAATTATCATAAATTCAAAAATTATTTTTTAAATAAATAATTTTGTTAATTTGTTTATATAATTTCTGCTTTATTTGTAATGTTTATTATACATAAGTTTCGAATTGTCCAAAGTCAAATAATAGATAATTGACCAACACCAGTGTTTATTTAAATATTTGATACTTTATGTTTCTGTAGATGTTTCTCCCAATCGCAAGGCTCTTGCTAAACAATTAAATAAAAGATATTATATAGATATATTAAAATACTTATAATATTAAATTTATCTCTTAAATAGGTAGGACAAATAATAATTACATGGTTGAATCTGTGCTTCATTTTCCATTAAGTTTGCTAATTTAGCGTATTCTAACTTTATTATATAACTTTAAAAATTGAAAGAATGAAAATTGTAGGAAAAAACGTGAGAGAGAACGAGTAAGATAAAAAATGTCAGTTAAAATCATAAAATATAGATTATTGGTCTTCTTAATGTTTATTAAAACTGTTTCGTAATATTGAAAGGAGTTGTGCGAATATAAAAAGGAGCAATAGCAATAATTATACCTGAGCGAGCAAGTCTTGAGGTAATATTTTTAGGTGGTGGAGGTGGTCCTGATAGTGGCGGTGGTGGCGGCATATTGCCAAAATTAGGCTCTAACGGCATTGCAGGAGCAGAATCATCCTATTCGATCGTATAAAAATTATCTTTTTTTTCTTATTTATTCTATATAATGCTCAATAATTTATATTTTAGTTAAGATTTTAGAATGACTTCAGATTTTTCATTTTTCATTTCACACACTCTGAATTTGTTATATCGAAAAACCATAGTTCATTATGCTAATCATTTCTATTTTAATATTTTAATGTTTAAATATACTGTAATTACAAACAATGAGTGTCGCGTAAAGACAATTGAAGTATTTTTGTTGCAGTTTTTACTACAAATTATTTTTGTACAACATTTTTGTATTTTTATTAAAATATTTTCTTGAAATTTATAATAATTTTTCTCACATCCAATATCTATTATATATAGTACATATATAATATTTATTTATAATAATTATGTGCGGTATAATATATTGTATTTGAATTGATGAAGCTTTAATAAATTGATAAAACGTATACAAATCTATATATATTTACTTATCCAAACCTTTAATACATATTTTTCAAAATATGTATACGTGTAAAATAATGTATTTCTATTTAAATAAGAAATGCTAAAATCAAATACATATATAAAAAAAATTTTAATTTACTTACCGCCAAACCGTATACGACAAACACTGCACAAATAAAGCTAAGCAAGAACAACTTCATTTTTACTGATGTATCTTCACGAGCTGGCGAACGAGCTCAAGCAAGGCTTGAGTTTTTCAAACTATTTATACTTAGGTTAAGTATAAATAATTATCTTATTTATTATAATTAATTATAAATTTGCAAATTTTTCCGGGTAAAAAATAAGTATAGTTACGTTTTTCCCTCTTTTTAAAAAAGAATATAGCAATTTTCGCGCACAAGATACGGAAGATGTCAAATGCATCCGGCTTTACAACAATTCAAAGTTTAAAAAAAAAAAAAAAAAAAAAAAAAAAAAACAATCCCGGTGGAAGTAGATTTATTATAAAAGATTTAGTCTGCTGTTTTGTAATTAGATAATTTCATTGTTATAGTTCTCAACCGAATCAGTAGTGCAGATTGTTGGCTCTACGGTATTAAAAAAATTATATTAATTATATTTAAAAGTTAGTGTGTGTATTATAGGGAATAAAGAGAAACGTTAAAAGAATAAAAACCGAAGAAATTAAACTTGTATTTGGTGCTGTAGATTCTAAAAATATTATTAAATTATGTTGTCGATTCCCTCAATGGAATATAACTCGACTCGGTCTTGGCTAAATTGCATAAATAAATTAAACACCTCGAGCTATCAATGTGCAGCGCGTCGGATATACTCAATGATCCAGAGTATAGTATACACGAGGACACGAGCTATCAATTAATGTGAAGTTACAAGTATTTCCAAAGTCGCTCTTGGCAATTTTCAAATTACTTCGGCCTGCTCGGTGGTCCCTGCATATTAAATTACTGACCGCTTAGTAAAATAGCTTGTGCCGTTGGTAATTTACAATTTGGTAATTGGGTGCCAGCACTGCCTCTCAAGTAATCGCGTTATTTCCTTCAGAGTCAAGTATTCGGTAATAAAACTTTTCGGGGGCAGCTTTAGCATGAAATGAAGTTATTGGGGTGCGTGGAGTAAGTGAGCGCTTTCAACGAAATCTAAATACTAAATATTTTCAATATATCTTGTAGATTAGCCGAAAGGTTTGGGCTCTTATATTTCGTACAGCACACCGATCAAGCTTAACATTAAAGCTTATAAAATTGAATTATTATTTATTGATCTCTTAAGATTTTTCACGGGTTGTTTAACATTATTGGCAATATAATTAAAATATAAATTCAATCGGTAAGGGTAGCTAACGAGCTGAGGAGTGCCATTATCCGAATAAAACGAATAATCGGCTGTAGTTGTTGAACAAAAATTAATAAACATAGCTCCTATCTATTTATTATTTAAATACACATTTGCAAGCACTTCCATTCTATTTATTTTCTTCTTCTTTTTTTTCTTTTTTTTTTTAATTTTAGTACTCATATTGACATTGGCGACATAAAAAATGTGCCTCATCGTGCCTCAAGTGTCGACTACTTTTGTCGCCTATAACTAGAGGTAGTAGAGCATTCATTCTGAGTAGGACAGATAGTGAATAAGTAAAAAGTTATATTTAGCTTTGCCTTTCACCCTCAAAGCAGTGATATGCTATGATTGCTCTTTTGTTACAACAGCTTAAGAGAAAAATCCAAATTCTGATTCTGTTCGAGGTAACTTGGAGACGCTTCTCTAGTAAGTTCCACACTTTCTCCGACTTGTAGTGAATAGATCTGCTTTTATGCTCCAGACAATAGCTGCTTTGACACATTCTCCACTTCTTAATATAATTGTTAAACCGCGATTGCAAATTCTTCGATTCTTAATTAATTATTTATTTACGTAAATATAATTGAAATATAAGTTCAATGTGAGATACGAGTGCTCCTCATTCAAATTCTTATATACATATATATAGATAGAAATTACGTATTTACTTGTAATTGTACATTATTATTTATTTACGTGACTTCGATATATAACAAACAGTGTTCATTAATTTATGTATAAAATTTTAAATTTCAGTCACCTGCGTAATATTCAACTAACTTCAAGTATTGGAAAACAGGTTAATGTCGTATTAAAATTTACATTATAACTAAATGCATTTTTATCGAATGCGTTATAAAGGTCAATGCTTATTGGCCGTAGGAAACATGCGCAATAAGAAATTCGAGTTATATACACATACGTAGGTAGATGGATGATATGTATGGCGATAGTTCGACTTATTATAAACAATGCTTACAACGAAGTACAAGCATTCTTTCAACATATAAAATACAAAATTCAATTTATATTTGCAACCTGCGTGTGAAAAGCTTTCGATTGAGTGAGAGGGCTTAAAAGCAAAAGGGTTCGAAGCCGCCATCTCGCGATCAATTCCATGATACCCATCGGCTCGATATATCTATTATCATCAACGTAAGAGATATCGAAGAGAAGATACGAGTTCCCTTTGTTCATGTAACTATTGCAAGAATCCTTTTCCCAATCGTCTCCGCTTTCGGTGGAATAATACGCTCTGATTGCGTACCGAGATATATCTCCAGCCTTGCCTCCCCCTTTCTACGATCCGAATAACAAATACATTATGCTCTTGGTTTAACATATGTTACGCTCGGCCATAAGTCGTCCTTCGCCGGCCTCCCAACCTCGTATCCCCAATAACCCCAATAACCCCATCAACCCCAATACTCGGACTATCAATCTGACCAAGGCTTCCGACATCAATCGCTAACCGACTGTTTATCAATTACATTTAATTTAACAATAAATGCTCCTTTTTCGCTTCCATCTTTACTCCGGACTTCTATTGTACTTTCTCATCCCATTTTCTTAGATCTACCCTTACCCTTTACTAATTTTTATTAATAAAATGCCTGAATGAAGTTAGATAAGTTCGGGCAGTATTATTAGATTAGTTTTTCTTTGCTATATTATCTGCATGCATAACATGGATTTAAAGTTTCCAGATTATCATTCGCGAAGCTAGAATAATACCAAAACAATTCCAACTAATTGTTTCCGATTTCCCGATATTTAAGTATTATCAGAGATAAAATGTTCGCACGCAACATCACAATGACATAAAATGTTTTTATCGCTTACAAAAGATGCAGTTCAAATTACGTTATGTAAAGCAATGTTGGAAATCGTTATTACCAACGAACAAAACAATGCAATCTACAGTACTATTTAAGAAGATACAAAATTAAATAAGAGTCAAAAAATAAAGAAAATATGAAATATAACAAATGCGAGTTATACACCGACAATCGAAATTCTCTATACAATTTTTTTTTTTTTTTTTTATTTAAATAAATAAAATATAATTTTGATATACGGTCTAAGCTTCAAAAAGATACATATTATAATAAATGTCAGTTTAAGAGAATGCGTGTACATATGCACTCAACTTTCCGTATTAAAAGAGAAAATCATTGGATTATTCTTTTTATATTTTCCAAATGAAGTATTTGTACAAAACTGTAAGTTATTATATAAGATTGAATTATATTCTTATAACTTTTAAATGTATTACCTCATCTTCTTGCGAAGAAGCCATATCTGGTTCATTTTCTTCCAGCTTCGTCAATAATTTATCCTGCAACAGAAATATAGTCACGATCGTTATGCGAAGTAAATAAATAATCCTATAATCGATTAAGTAAATAATTACAAAACTATAACGAATAGAAACTAAAAATGTATAATATTATTTAAAGAAACCGAATGTTTGCATTTTGCAAACATATACAGTTATACGTTATATTAAATTATATAATACATATTCGCTGTAATTTAAACCTTTTTTTTAATTTAAATAAAAAAAAACACGGAGTATGTTTATATATATTTATTAAACTTTTTATATTAGTAAGTTCTAAAGCAGTATACAGAAGACGAGTAAATGTCCATGTTTTTGAGAAATCGAAAAAATTATTCATTATAAACATTTTTATAAAATAGAAAAATATTTTTTTAATTCTAATTAAAAGAATTTCAATTAATTGTTGACTTTAATTATGTAAGATAAATTTTCTTTTTTTTATCAATAGAATGAAAATTACTAACATTTATTCTATAAGCATCATTGAAAAAAATATAATTGTATTATTATAGTATTGCAAATAAGATTTAACTTTTTGCATTTATCTGCTCATCCGTTTGAAAGTAATTACGAGAGCTAGTGAGTTAGAGTAAACGGTTCCATGAAATTCACATTATAAACAAAGCTTTGATATAACAAGAGAGAAGAATCTGGTATAGATTATAAAAGATACAGTGAACAATACTATTAAAAGGAATTTCCTAACAAACAAACGATTTTGATTTTGATTAAGGTATTGTAAATCATACCCTTGTTATATAAATAAAAGCTTTTAATAATATTTTATAGATATTATAATTAATTGTACTTGATGTAACAGTTAATTGTATTAATGTCATTACAGATTCGCTGAAAATGTATGAAGCTTCCTTTAATTTATTTTGCACATAACAAAAATTGTACGTATGGTAAATATTTTAATATTATATAATTTATTCTTTTCTTCAACTCCATTATTTTTCATATATATTTCAATTAAATTTAATTATGCAAATAAAATATTATTATATGTAATTCTTAAACATAAATATTTTACAATTAGAATAAATAGAAGTAAATTTTAATAAAAAATGTAGATAAAAATAAGACACTGAAAAAACCTATTAAATTAATAAATAATACATAACTTTGGCTTTTTACAATCACGTTTAAAGATTATAAAAATCAAGTAATCAGTATATTGAATTTTTTGGACAAATAATTATAATAACACTATACTACTGACTTATGAAATATAATGAATGCAAGAAACGAAATTTACTACCTCGAAAGCATATTATCTAAAATCCAAATTAAAATTTAAAAAATACAGCATTGAAACGTATATACATTTACATAATTTAAATAATAAATTTCAATACATTTTTCTGTTTTGGGAATATTATTTTTGATTTAATATCATGTAAATAATATCGTTAATATTTTTTCATTACGACCGAGTGAATGTATTATTAAATTCAAATGTAAATAGATAATGTATAAGCTTTCGGTGTCTGAATGCGAAAAAAAACTGTTTCGTTTAAGTTATTAGAGATTTAAATTTAAAAATATAATAGAAAGTTTTTTTTTTTAACGAAGAATTAATTATTTCCAAATATTCTAAATACAAACTTGCTGGCGAAACAGTAATTTATGTAATTTATAAATAATTGAAGAGAAATAAATTTCGAACCTTAAAATATATAAAAATTTAAATCTATAGGTATCTTAAGTCTCTAATTTAAGACACTAGTTTCGTATTGATTGTTGTCGATAGACTATAAACAATACTTAAGCTGCACGTAATGATTATACGTTCGAATAATAAAATTGATTTTCATTCTTTTATTCTAACACGATTTCTTGCTTCAACAGCTGAATATTATTGAAATTGGCGTTCTTAATATTTTTTGTTTTTTTTTTGTTTTGTATGAAAAATTACGCAGATTTAAATGGATCTAATAGAAAATTTATATTTATTAAGTTCAGTTATTATGTTTAAATTATATTTTATTTTTAGAAATTTCATTGGGATAATAATGAGGCTTAATTTTACTTTAATGTTTCATTATCGGCCAATTGAAAAAGTAATTACAAAATTTTACTATTAGAAAAATAGTATATTTTAAATACCTAAGAAATATTACAATTATTTCGGATAATTTGCATGTAATTCGCAAGTAAAATCACGCAATATTCGTCAAGTTTAGAAGTCGTAAATGATTTATTACAAAGTGTAAATTTTAAACTTTGGAGCATCACTTAAAAAAAGCACAGGTTTGTATTACAAAAATGTATCAAAAACTAAGTTGTTAATTTAGAGCCATAAAGATGTAAGAACTGGCAATATAATCGACAAGAATTATCTACTGTACACGCAATATCTGTTTATAGAAGACCATAAGTTTTATGTAGCATATATACCGTTACAACTGCTGGACCGAGCAATCGTTCGTTCCTTCATGATTGTTTTTATTTAGTGTTAGTGACAGTCAATGTGGGGGAGGAGGCGGCGCGCGAGAGAGAAACAAAGAGAAAGTATGATTGTGTATAAGATAAGAAAAACAGAAATTATCCTTTAGCAGTGTTATGTAGGTCAGGGTGGCTCTCGCAGAGATATTAGCGGCTGATGCGTAAATATCCCCACTACAATACAGCTGTGGTTCATCTCAAGATGCATAAATGGATAGACAGATAGATAGATAAGTAAATAAATATATAGATGGATAAACATGTAAATATTTATCTATATTTAGGTAGAGAGAGAGAGAGAAAGAGAGAGAGAGAGAAAGAGAGAGAGAGAGAGAGAGAGAGCACTTGTTATTTGGCGACCTATGGAAATTGATACCTGTCGATCAAGTTTTATTTCCCGTTTTTCCCGAGCTCACTTAGTAAAAGATTTCACTTGTTTTGCATCATTATCTTTTATCTATATTTTTTTCTTACTCTTATTCACTTCACGTTATACATTTCCATTATATCTTATATCGAACAAAGTTTATTTTACGGTCATACTAAATTGACATTAAAAATCTACAAAGAGCTAGAATTTTAAATTTATCAAATTATACAAATACATGTACGCAGATGGAATTGATATTGTTAAGCATTCATAAAACTGATTAATATAAATAAAAACTGAGGGTAAATATTACTGAAGTGCTGAACTATAAGTTCAAGATGTAACAGATGTAACATATTCCTGTACCAAATTGCGATAAGCTATTAACATTTTTTAATAAATCATATTCTTTATAAGATGATAGCTCAACTATGTTATTAATTAAAGTAAGTTATTAGCACGAAAAAAAAGGACACCGATTAAATATTCCGGTGTTCATTCGATCCAGTGAAATGTGTTCATATAATAAGGTTAATCGATTTTATAAGAAATCATGTCTGTATCTTAAGTTTTATTTTGAAATTCTTACTAAAATTTTTCAACAAATGCATAAAATACATATTTCAAGTCTGCATGTTATCGAATTTCTAGTATAATTCTTATTGATAAATAATAGTATCATGTATTTATTTCATACGTTAAAGATTGAAAATATCAGATCATCTTGACGTTGAAATTATAAATTTTACAACATTCACGTTTTATTGTACGTTACAATAGATTATATATTACAATAAAAGTAAATATAATTATTTTTTCAAACAATGAATTAATAATTGAATAAGTACACAAATTTGTATTCTCATTGGTTAATGAGAATTAAATGAGAATTTGTGATATTTTTTTATTTAATAAGAATGTCGTTGGTAGAAGAAACCGAATAGAAAAGGGCCAGGGCTTGTTAAGGAGTATTTTTCGGCAAATTATAATTAATTTTCGCAATAAAGTTAGTCCGATGTCGTAAAACTGCGGTAGCCAAAATGGCAGTTTTTAGTCGGAGTTCCGAGAAAATTGGTCTGGTGTTTATCGAAGCACAAAAGTGAAAGAGAGCTGAGGAGAAGAGAGCGATTAGAAAAGTAAATAAGAAAAAGGCAACAGCTTAGACCTTACAGTTTTTCGAATAGTTAGTACGAGGACGGGGGAGAAAAGGGTGAAATGGGGTTGGGGGTGGTGGTGGGGGGGGAGAGAAAAATAAAGATGAACATTAAAGGAATTGCGTAGGAGAGAGAATGGTTCTCGACATCGCG